>JANHFR010002411.1:61840-72200 GCA_032468015.1 Mimophis mahfalensis | reverse complement strand
ATGCCTGCCTGCTAAGCCATGCCCACTAAGCCACACCCACAGAACCGGTTGTTAAAAAATTTGAAACCCACCCCTGGTGTTATCCTTTTCTTTATCACTGAAAAGTGATAGGGAACTCATGAAGAAATTATTAATAGGGAAGTGATAGGGAAGAAATACTGAAAAATGATGGGAAGATTATTGATACTTTGTTTTAACTCAAATTTTAATTCAACTTTGATACTAATGGATTGTTAGTTTAATCTATTTTTAATTTTTGTGTATGTTTTATGGTTTTATTGTTGTGAGCTGCCCTGAGCCCTTTGGGAGATAGTGCAGCTTATAAATCCCATTATAAATCAATCAATCAATCAATCAATCAAAGTGTGACTAATATTTCAAACGATAATTTATCCATCACTTTGCAGCCTCCCTGGATGTCAACATTTTCTGAGCGGAAAAAATGACTCAATAAAAGGAACATTCTCAGAACATCTTTCCTTTAAGTAAGGTATTTGAAACCAAGAGGAAATATCTATGGATGTTTTACCAATGAAAGACAGGACAGTCTTTTAGGTACTATAAGTGCAAAAGCCTTATGTGTCTCAGCTGTAAGAATCTTTCCATTTTTTTTTCTTCTTGAAAAAAAAATCAAACACAATTTCTTTTTAGCAAATTATTGAGAAGAAAAATGAAAAAGGTTTAACATAGCGTTAATTCTAGCACTTATAGGTGCTATTCCAACACAACCATAGGAATCATCTCAATGTATATGCAACTGAGTTTAAGCTTGCAAAATATTCTGTATCATAGTTCTCTTCTTCCCATAAACAATTTTTTGTAATTTTTGTAATCAATAAATCCCCAAATCAGTAGTTTATTTTTATCCATTTTCAGCAAAAAGTCTATAAATGGTTTCTTGCTTTTTATAAAAAGTAGTTGAACTTGCCTCTTTGAACAATAAGTCATTTTAGCCATTTTAGCAAATTCAGCCATCTTCATAATCCATTCTTCCATTACTATGTTTCTGTAGTCCTCCATATTTGTGAATAAAATAACCTCGCTGCAGTTATTAAATATAAAACCAGTTATCCATAAGCCTTTTCTAACTGTAGTCTGAAAGAGAAAAGTTCCGGTAATAGTTATTATTGAATTGGGCATTTTGATTCTTTTTTTCAGCTCAGTACATGCAACATTATCTATCTGAATAATGAAAAATGGGATTGGTTCTCAGATGGAGCTCAGATAGTATTTGCTAATAACACCATTATCTCTACTTGAACGTTTCTAAATCGATGTTCTTGAAGCTGCTAAACAAAGATGGTGATGAAATTAATTTCCAATTTATGTTGGCATTCATTTAAATGAACCTGGCGATCCTTGATTTTTTTTTATATTTATCTCTTGTTCCAACAGTGAACGTTAATGAACAGAGCTTAAAAACGTCATCTCAACCAGAACAATAAAAAAAAAAAATCATCACTGAGAAGACCTGAATAAAATGTTATTTTATAAATATAGCCTCGTTGAAGCCATTCTGTAGTAGTTTTGAAATAAGGACATATGGAAAAAAAAGATATGGCAGAGGGCCTTTGAGGCAGATAACGAAAGCTACCAAATGAGGACTGTAGTACATTTCCAAGGAATACAGTTCAAAAGTTGCACGATTACTACTAAGGTTTTTTTATTCTTTACCACATTTGGAACAGGAAGTCTGTGTTGTTCGTGAAGAATTCTGAAAAGCAATGTCACACTCGGGTGACCTCTTCTCCTCATTAAAACATTCCCAAAGACAGCTCTCTGCATGATGTTTTGTAGCTTCAGCCGCCATGAACTAATTTGGACCTCTTATTTTGATCATGCACTGGTGAAAGCACCAAACAATATTTTCCTTTAAACACAGAGAGCTCTTTCAACAACTCAGCACGCATGTCTACCCTCTTTTTAATCTTGGAGCACCTATTTATTTGCTCTTTTCACCACTAAATCTTCTTTGCTCCTTTCCGCCCCCTGGAAAGCTGCTAGTTAAAAATGTTCCATGTGTTCCCGCCACCTTGCCACACCTTCGTAGGCTTTAGCCATTAGAGCGTTATTACCATATTACCATAGGAAAGACAAGGAATTAAAAATATCAGAATTTGCATTAGTAAATCTCCATCCAATTAAACTAAAACAATATTTATTTTAGGGGCTACCTTTCCAGACTGAGTATCGATTCTGCAAAGCCAACAGATGAAAATAAAATAGGTGGTCAGTGAAATAACGGACTTGTTCTGCATAGTCGCTGTTCTAACGCACTGATAGATAATTAGCATTCATCTAGTTGATTTGTTTGTTTTGTACACCTTCACCGTAGTGATACATTCATTATGCAAGTCATATCCTTTCCCCATCTCATGATTTCAAGGCTATGCAAATCATGAACAAATTTTGTCAGGGCCTTTGGCATAAACGAATTGGAAAGGCAGCCTACATTGGTTAACATTGCGAATTACCTCCTGTGTTATCAATTTTTAACAGATGCTGAGCAAAGTGATTACATGCTATATTTATTTGTGCTTCATTCTTAATTCAAAAATGAATTAGATGGAGTTTTCTTTTTCTTTTTTCTACAGCATTTCTTTAAGTGCAATTTAACACTCTTGCACCTCTGGCAAGTAAAGTGTCCTGAAGATGATTTATCTTGGTGGAAAGAAAGAACCAGAAATGGGTTGTGCATTTATATTTAAGTGTATATTTTCTTTGTGCAAAGAGGGAAATTGGGTATCCTGTGGCAAACTCCACCCCCTGCAGTCCATTATTTATAAAACATGAAAACTTCTTTAATTACATTGGCATATCTATTTTGGCTTCTTTGCAACGATATAAAAATGGATTTATTTTTTCTTCATTTTCCTAGTCTACCTACAGTGATAGAATTTCCAAATACTGTTCAATCCTGGGTTGTTGTTTTTTTAAATCAACCAAGTTAACTATGGTATATTCTATCCAGTGGTGGGATTCAAATTATTTTACTACTGGTTCTGTGGGCATGGCTTAGTGGGTGTGGCTATGCTGTTGGCCAATCAGAGGTGGTATTTGCTGGTGTCAGCCAATCAGAGGTGGTATTTACTGGTTCTCCAAACCAGTCAAAATTATCGCCACCAGTTCTCTGGAACCTGTCGGAACTGGCTGAATACCACCTCTGGTTCTACCACTCACTACCGTTCCAATGTGTAGTTTTTCCACAAACTGAAGGATAAACATAGGAAGCAAAGAGTCTTTCCATATCTATTAAGGCTTCACAAATAATTTGGAATACTAATTAAACCCGATTGTAACCAAGGGAAAGGGTAGTAGATAGTTACACATAGCAAAATGAACAGATAAGAGACTATACTCACACAAGATTCTTGAGTATAATTTAGAAGAAAGTGGTCCTTGAATGAAAAAAAATAAAGATTTTTCTTCTTTAGGAAACAACACAGTAAAGCTTGAGTCGCCTATAATAATGGGCTGTCCTCCATTATTGTGAAAGAAAAAATCGAGTATATATATAAACTTGCACAGGTCAGAAGTCGAAAGAAGAAAAAGAATTGAACCAAAAGAGGAAGAAAGTAATGAAAGCCCTGAAAATATCAATCTAATCAACAAGTTGCATATTACATGAATACATGAAAGCTAGTCTTTTAGACAAATGTCAGTCTCAATATGTAGAACAGACCAAGAAATTAACTCATTAAAGCTAATTTTATTAAGAATAGCTATAATAATAGAATGTTGCATTACTTCCTCTTTTTCTTGCTCATGTGAAATAGGAAGACAAAGTTTAGGTGTGGCCTTTTCATTATTTGGGCTTAAGCAATGTTTCATCCTTGTTCAGGGCTGCCAAACTCACTGTCCACAGGCCAGATGCATTATGCACTGGCCAAATCCCCACCCAGGTTAGTGAAGGGGAAAAAGTCCCGATACATCATGTGATGACACAAGTTTGAAACGCCAGTCCTTGTTGCTTTGATAATGGATCTAGTCACTTTCTTTCTTCGCTTTACTCTCTACACTAAGATATAGCAGTGTAGAGAACTTCCTGTAACCATCTCCATCTCTATTGCCTCCTTTGTCAATATATTTATATGTTCAGAAAGCACAATCCACACAAACTTGAATTCCAACCATTTTCCTGTTCCAAGGAATAAAGTTCCAGAATAAAGTTAACATCATGTAACTAGATAGATAAAGCACACACAAAACCATCCCATCTTGTGTAAGTAAAATCTATCTGGACTCAGCCCACGCGAGTCACTGATTCAGGAACTCAAGTCAAGTCTGTTTATTTTGATTACAGACTAGCAAAAATGGTTCAGAATGTTTGTTGCCTTGTATTCTAGGAAAAGTGGTAAATAAAATTGGGGCATCCTTATAATGTTGACACTTCAATCCTCATTCTGATTTAGTACTTTTGTAGTTTTGTGCTACAATGTACAATGGTTGCCTGTACCAATAAAAAGCACAAAAAGCAATAACACAGTTAAGACCATTAATATAATACAAACATGTAGACAGTTGGCAGTCATATCAAAAACAGTGAACAAAAATCAAGTTGCTCCTTTAGCCCAAACCCTATCACATAGTCAGTGGAGACAGAAGCATATTGCCATAATGGAAAAAGCAGTGTCCATGCATCATGTTCACACTCTACCCTCTTGATGCATTCATATGATGTGAGACCTACCCCAGTCTGATCTCCAAGGGAAGTAAAACTCTTGGTTTCATTTGGTTGAAGTGAAAATGTATGTTTACTAAGAGATTCTGAATGTAGCAAAGTCAAGCAGAATCTAAAGTTCCCATGCACCAATACAGAACTAACCCCTTGATTTTTCGTAGCCCTCCCAATGGCTCATTTGTGTGTACCCAATCCAAGATGTTTTGAGAAACACTGAGGTGCTTGGGCTGGTGAAATTCAACTCTCAGAGTAAATGACCTTGAAGATACCAGTGCATCAACATGAAATGGATTCCCAAGCACTCTGTTCTTCCTCAGATGTCAATTCCCTGCCTCCCAATTTCCAATCATAAAGGTATACTTTATTGCCCATTTGTTCCCTCCTCTTCCCTGACTGATGGCAGAATGCCAGCAAGGCACCAAGCTGAAGCTGGTGGGTTTGACATGTTGACCCCCTTGACAAGGACATCAGTCCTGCAAAACAAAGAAAGAAAGAGAGAAAGGGAGAAGTAGACATACAGTGAGAATAGGGAACTATTTTGGTTTATCAAGATACTGGTTATAGAAGCATTTGAGGAGTTTGGCCACATTAATGTGTTTAAGATCCATCCATTCAGTTTCAGAGGGAGGAAAGTCTTTCCATGCAACTAAATATTGGAATTTTCTTCTGGGTTTGCAAGAATCTAGAATATCCTTAATTTTGAAATGTTGTTCCTTCTCAGTCATGAAAGGTTTGGGTGGCAGAGGCAGCGTGGCACCAATAAAAGATTGAATTTTCAATTTTAGTAGTCAACAATGGAAAATCAGGTGAATACACCTAAGAGATTTTGGCAGTTTGAGTTCAACTGTGACTGGAATGATGATTCTTTTGCTGGGGAAAGGGCAAATGTTATTTGGTCTCCATTTTTTGAAAGGCTTCCTGGACTGCAGATATTTTGTGTAGAGGTAGATCCAGTCCCCTATTAGCCTTTGTGCACTTTTTGTCTGTGTGCTTTTTATAGGTCTCTCTTGCCTCCTCCAACAATTTTCTAACAACTGGCCAGGAATTCAGCAGCTGGGCAACCTAGTCTTTTAAAGCTAGTAAAGGTGGTGGTGGTACTAGTAAAGCTAGTAAAGCTAGTAAGGCTAGTAAAGGTGGTGGTGGTGAGAGACAGTTCAAGCATGGGCACAAAGTCCTGCCCTTTAGCCACCTTAAAAGGGTAAACATGGTGAGGCTATGTATGGAATTATTATAAACTCCTTCAGCAAAAGGGAGGAGGTCAATCCAGTTGTCCTGCTAATTTATATAACATCTCAGGCATTGTTCTAGCACCCTATTCGTTCATTCACAGCCTCCATTTGTTTCTGGATGGTGACTGGTATGAAGTCCTTGGGATGTCTCAAGACATTTTAAAAACTCTTGCTAGAATTTGGAGGTAAATTGCACCTCACTGTCAGAAAATTTTCATTACAGAGGATCCTGCAGCCTATAGATGTGGTGGATGAAAAATTTAGCCAAGGTGGGGCTGAAGAAATTTTTTGGCAGGGCACAAAATGCACTTGTTTAGAGAACAAATCAGTGGTCGCTCATATTACAGTATTTTTGAGTTTTCCAGTAGTTCTACTATAAAATCTATAGAAATTTCCTTCCAGAGGGGCATTAGTCTCCACCACAGCTGGAGGAGTCCCTTGCCACTGCATGTCTGAAGCATAGATGGGACAGCTAGCCGTATAGCTCTGAATGTCTTTCTTAAGAGATGGTCACCAAAACTAGCACTTAATTAAGTATAATATTTTTACAAAGTCAAAATGTCCTGCAGTTTTTGAATCATGGCTCTTTTCCAGGATTAGTAATCTTTGGTTTCCAGAAATATACAGCTTGGCCCCCATCGAAGCTAAACTCTCTTGTACATTCATTATTGTGAGTTTGTAACCATTTGTCTCTCTCCAATGTTGCATTTAGAGTTGCTGCCATGCCTTCCCCAATTTGAGGTTTCACTCTCACCTATGTTCGAGTGATGACTGGTGCCTCAAGATGGCAGGATGGAATAACCGGACTGATTATTTCCTGCTTAGAACTGTTGTATTAAGGCATACTGAATAATGCATTGACTAAGAATTTTTCCCCTGTGAGGTAGTGAAAAGTGAAATTAAGTCAATTAAAATACTGAACCCACCAAACTTGCTTGGGTGATAACTCTGAGGGGAGGTGTTCAGGGCTTCTAAGTTGTTATGATCAGTCCATAGCTCAAAAGGGGTCTTACTCCCTTCCAAAAAATGCCTCCACATTAAGAATGTCCAGCCCCTGCTATCACATAAGCATCCTTCTCCCAAACTGTCCATTGACGCTCAGTGTTAGTTAGCTTCCTAGAGGTGCATGCATACATTTGTAAGGCACTCTGGTTATTCCTTTGTAAAAGAACAGCTCCCACACCCACATAGCTAGCATCTGCCTGAATAATAAATAGGGCATTTGGGTCTGGGTGCTTTGGCACTGCTTCAGCAGCAAACAACCATTTGAGTTTTTCAAATGCTGCCTGCCATTGCATTGTCCACTTCAATGGTTGGCTTGGTTTGGGTTTCCCCTTCCTTTTATTTTTAGCAAGTTGGTTATACAAGAGCAGTCTGGACAAATGATAGGATAAAGTAACAGCAGTAAAAGTTCATGAACCTGAAAAAGCTTTGCAGTTGCTTTCTGGTGCAGGGTGGAGCCCACTCTAGTGGCACATGAAGCAACCTGCGGAGTGTCACTGAGGGCTCTGGGCACCTGTCTGTGCTTCCATGGTTTCCTTCTTCTCTGGGAAGGATTTTCATTTTCCATCTCTTGACAATGCTTGTTTTGTGCAAGATAAATCTCTGCTTCTTCAGCCAGGACCTACCAGCCATGGAGATGCCCCTGGAGATGCAAGTGTTGTAGAGTTCATCAGTTAGCCCATCTTTGAAGCAGATGATCAGGCTGTCTTGGGGCCAATCGTTTAGCTGGCAGGCCAGATTGCAGAACTCCTGGGTGTACTTGGCTACACTCCTCTGGCCCTGGCTGGTGGTTTTGATGTGATCCTTGGCTTTGTGGTCAGTAAGGTGGTTCTTGAAGCATTTACAGAGCTCTGCCATTAAGCAGTTTGTACAGCGCTTCAGAGCCCCGGAGTGTTTTGATCACTACTGGTAAGTGGAATGGTGGTACTGGTTTGCTTACCAAATCATCGCTCTCCTCATCATCCTTGACACAGTTGAAGTTTCTTAGTTCCAGGGCAACATCATTATGGAAGCTGACCATCCAGCTCATTGTGGCCCCTTCCAGAGCTATGGCGACACATCTCACCTTGCTGCCTTCTATAGCTATTTCAGGACCATATTCCTGCATGTAGGTCCAAACCTGGGCCAGGAAGAACCCCAATTGCTGAGGATCTCCATCAAACTTTACCTTGTAGGGGAAGTCTTGCAGCTCTTCTTCCTTGCTGGTGCCAGTTCTAAGGGGGGATCACTGGGCTGCCCTTCCAGGTGCTGGTAATGCAGAGGCTTCTACTGCTGCAGATCCAGCCCCACCTTTGCCTGCTGCAGTGGATGTGGCTGTTCCATCAGTTGCTGAGGAACATGGTTGATAGTTAGGCTGAGAGCTCCTGGTCTGGTTTACCCACTGGGGTTGACAACTGGACACTGAAGAACATAGCAAATGGTTAGTCTTTTCTGACAGCAGAAAAGAACTGGGAGAACCATGTTCCACCTTTTTTTTAAATAATCTTTATTTACATTTTCATATTAAAAAAGGACAAAAAGAAAACATACAACACAAACATAACACAAAAATTGTCATAAAACAAACAGCAATAAACCATTTCACAAGGAAAAAAACCAATCCTATAATCACACGATATACATCTAGTCAACCTCCTTTAACTTTCCAGCCAAAAAACATATTCACATTTAAGTGGTACTACTAATTCTTTCTGACCAATCTCCAACCCATGTTCATTTTTAATTCTTCTATCCATCCAACTATACCAGTTGTTCCAAGATAAGAATGGTGATGCCTCTTCTTTGCCCTTCAATTTCTTCGTCAGTTTATCCACTTCTGCGCAATCTAATATCTTTTTAATTACAACTTCATCCGGCGGGGTATCCTTGCCCTTCCAAAACTGGGCATACCCCATCCTTGCTGCCATTAATATATGTAGGACCAAATACCAAGATTTTTTGTTAATGTTCCCAGGCCTGGAGCCAAGCAGATACATTTCTGGTTTTAACTGTACTACACATCCTATAATTTCCTTCACCCAATTTTGAATCTTTTTCCAATATCTATTTGCTTCCGGGCATGTCCACCATAAATGATAGTAAGTGCCAACCTCTTTACCACATTTCCAACAGATAGGTGAAAGCCCTGGAAACATTTTAGCGAGTCTAGCTGGTTGAAGGTGCCATCTGTAGAGCATTTTATAGATATTGTCCTTATATGATGTGGAAACCTCAAGGCTCATATTACTCCACCAAATCTCCTCCCACTTCTCAAAAGGGAGCGCATGTCCCAAGTTCCTCCTCTACATTTTTAATGTTACAACTGGGAAGAAGATTTCAATGCAATCCCATTATGTATGTTAATGATGCTAAATCAGAGCCAGAGTAATTCCTGAGCTACCCAACTGAGGGAGCTTTAGGTGAGAACAATTGTTTTGCATGGTGGAAAAGATGGCTTCTTATTTCAATGCTGTTTGTTTTAAGGTCCCAAGCCAATTGAAGAATAAATAAATTGCATCTGCACAGCGCAAAGATAAATTTTAATGGAAAAGAAAGAAAATGCAAACAGGAAAAAAATTTACTCCACTAGAGGTCCTTACTGATTCATACATTGCTTTTGGAGACAAACTGAATAATCTGTAATAGTATATATATTTCTCTTTTAATCAATCTGGTTTTAAGAAATCCTCTTTCATGGCTTTCACTACCAACTTCATTTATATTTGGAATATTAACAAGAGAAAAGCTACAAGATGACTACAATAATTTAATCCAATGATGGGCTAAAATATTTGGCATCCTAATTTACATTAGTTTTTAAAGTCACATCTGGTTTCTACTTTGGAAACTACTTTCTTCCTAAGCAACCATAACATTAAAGCAAACTTTTTTAAAAAAGTAAGATTTTTAAAGCATTTCTGGCTTTAAAATTTTTATTCCCCTAATAGTATTAGTTTCAAACACAATTTATTTCAAAGGCTATTCCATAGTTACATGGAACATTCATACTAATTTGCATTCAACAGCAGGGATTTCTTTAAATTTTAAAAGCTCTTTAAAGGGAGCAGAAGAGCCAAACTCACAAGAAACTCTCACAAATAACAATTTACACTTGCCTCCATAAAACCTATTTGCAGCAAAGGTCGGGAACTAAGGCAATCTTTTCATGAACACAAGCAAACTGAACTAACTCCAAAGCAATTCTTTTCTCTTGAAAGGGCCAGAAATGCTTTAAATTACATGCAGCTATTCTAATACAGTAGAATGGTCTGAAACCAGAGATTTCTAAATTTGGATTTTCTTTGTATTAGGAAGCATCAATTTGCCAATCTTCAGGGAGCATGTCTGAATCTAGGTATATTCAGCAATAGTTTTGCAGAGCTTGTTAGCAATATATTTCTGGAGAAACAAAGAAATAGAATACTATATATGTGGTGCTTGACTTATGAACACAACTGAGACCAGAATC
>JANHFR010002411.1:17325-34125 GCA_032468015.1 Mimophis mahfalensis | reverse complement strand
CCCTGCACTAGTTAACCCCTTTTCTCAAGCCATATACTGCCAAAAATCTTTTTGTCCCCCACCTTCCTAACACTCAACACCTAATAGCTTTCAATTTCAACTGGGGAAACCATTTTGTTACTCCACACTAGAAACTACAAGATCAGAGCAAATGGCTCTACTTCCTGACAAAATGGTGGGTAAAAGTGGCTACAGTGGAACCTAGGTTTACAATCACAATTGGTTCCATAACTTTGGTTGTAAACTGAGTGGGTTGTAAACTGAAACCCATTTTCCCATTGGGTTTTATGGAAATATGATTAATCCATTCCAGACCACAATGAACTTTACGGTTTTTTAAAGATTTTGAAGCATACAAATGTACCGTAGTTAAATATGCCACAGAATACACAGTGTAACAGTAAAATCCTTTAATACAAACACTGAGAAAACCATGAACAGAGAAAACTGTTCAGTCGGTTGATTCTGAGCGAGGGAGAGGTAGCTGTTTTGCGGGAGAGTCCACCGCCGTGATGAAAGGGCACACTCCTTCAGGTGTTTCCTCTCTTGAGATTTCTTTGTCCTCAGGAAGTTTGGTTGTGAACCGAGGATTTGGTTGTGAACTGAGTCAAACATTTTGCTGATTTTTTTTTTGTTGTAAACCGAATTGGTTGTGAACCGAAGCATTTGTAATCCAAGGTTCCACTGTGTTCTGTGTCTATACTGTGCTGCCATCTTGTGATTGTCCTGGTTTTCGCAGCCCTAATTTTTCCAAGGATAGCTTGGTTTTACTTTTGAACATAAAATCAGTTATATGAAAGAAATCAATTAATGATAGAAGAGGATATAAAATGAAAAGGCAAATATCTCCTTCAACAGAACTCAACTCTTGATGACTCCATATGTATGTCCATACATTTTTCCATTGCTTTATTTTGATATTTCTCATTTTCTACAGCCTTCAGAACTTTAATACTCTACTAACAATTCTTAGAGATTAGAGATTAGAGATTAGAGAAACTCTGAGATTAACAGAGTTGGAAGGGACCTTGTAGGGCATCTAGTCCAAGCAGGAGACCCTATACAAGGGGTTTGCAAACTGTGGCTCTGGAGCCACATGCGGCTCATTGAGCCCTCTGCCGTGGCTCCCTGTCAGCTGATCCTACCACTGACTGGCCCCTGCCCTCCCCTGCACCCCCTCCCCATCACTCCTCACCTGGCCTGAGAAGGTAAGGGTGATGGTGTGAGATGGAGACACTCCATATTCCAGAGCAAGAGGCAACTGGGTGGGAATAAGTGATGTGAGTTGGCCACACCCACCCATTCATACCAGTTGTTAAATTATTGGCTCCCGGTGTTTTCTTTTCTGTGGGAAACGGGCCCAAATGGCTCTTTGAGTGTTTAAGTTTGCAGATCCCTGCCCTACACCATTTCTGACCTATGGCATTCCAGTCTCTTCTTGAAAGCTTCCCGTGATGAAGCTTCCACAACTTCTGAAGGCAAGCTGTTCCGTTGTTGCTGTTCCGTATCCCCAAGCTTTTGTAGATCGGGCAAGCAATGCTCTCTAGCTAATCCAAAACTCAAGAGAGAGGGGAGAAAGGTTCATTAATTACCCAAATGGGGCGAAGTAGTTTTGGAAAGAAAGGACAATCTCATTAAGAGCAGCCAGTCCTTCAATCCAATCCAATAATAAATTGTTCTCGCCTTTCCTCCGTCGCAGATGAGAAAGAAAAGACAAGCGAACGCACCAGCGGCAATTGGCTGAGCTGGGCGGCTGCGTCAGCAAATACCTTTGCCATGACCTTCTCTGACACCCTATTTATTGACTGACTCAGAAACCCTGCAAAAAGTCCCGTTTTGAGCCTAGACTTCCCATTAGGTCGGTTGAACCCGATGCCAAGGATCCGACTCGCGTTCCCTCGACGCCCGCAATTAAACGCGAATTGCCCCCGAGTAAAAGCCAGCCCGCCTGCCGAGCAAAGGTATTCGGGAGGCCAGCCATTGGCTATCCGACTTGCAAGCTGCTAGGCTTTGATTGGCTGCAGGGCTTCCTTTGTTCCTTTCCCCGCTGCCGCAGAAGACGGAAGTTTGACTCTACTCCGCAGCAGCTGGAGAGATGTGAAAAGAGCCCAGGAGCGAGCGGTGTGGAGCAATCTCGCGAAACACATTTCCTCTCTAACCACATCCTTCTGTCAGTAAGGGTGGAGGAGGAAGGAAAAAGGCGTCTCTGTTGCCGTTGGCCCCGGAATCTCGTGTTGTCTGTGCTGAGGATCCCAACATGGATTTGGAGAGCAAAATCAAGAAGGTAAGAGAACAGCGAGTCAGAAAACTGGGTAGTTGGTCAGAAGTTACCTGTCTGCGCTGGGCAACGTGGGAATCCCTCGGAATCTTGTCTTGCCCTTTGACGGGGTCTCAAATTTCGCAACCCACCATTTCAGTCTTTCTTCACGGAAGTCAGAGAATAGTGTTTTGGAAAGGGAAAATGATCGTTTTCTTTATTGTAGCGAATAATTAATTATTTAGTTAGTTGGTTGATTGACTTGCTGTTGATTGGGTTAAGAGTGAGGCTATATGCACATTTATGATACATAAATGTGTGTCTCCTACAATATGATCGTACTTAAATTTACTCAGAAATAAATCGTGTTGACTCCTGTAAATAAAAGTTACATGGAATTATCTACTCCCTCCAGCTGAATATAAAATATATGGTTGTGGGGGAGGATCCTTAATAATGTATAATTATTTCAGTTGAAATTAAGTACAGATAGTCTTCGACTTACAACCACAATTGAGCCCAAAATTTATGTTGCAAACCGAGACATTTTGAAGTGAGTTTTGCCCCATTTTATGAGCTTTCTTGTCACAGTTATTAAGTGACAAGACGCTACAGTTGTCAAGTTAGTAACATGGTTAAGTAAATCTGGCTTCCCCATTAACTTTGCTCCTCAGAAGGTCACAAAAGCAGATCACATGACCCTGGGACATTGCAACTGTCATAAATATGAGTCAAGCCAAGCATCTGAGTGTTGATCACATGACCATGAGGATGCTGTAACGGTCATAAGTGCAAAAAATGGTCGTAAGTCACATTTTTCAGTGCCGTTGTAACTTTGAACAATGAACTGCTATAAGTCGAGGACTGCCTGTATTTGGCATAAAATTGCATACTTACATATTATCCAAAATGTTATCTGAGCAAAGTTGCACAGATAAACCTCTAACATAAAAAGAAACCTATCTTCATTTTTGTTGCCTATCTGCCCAGGAAGATTCCAAAAACAAAAGTTCTTTGGGTGCAAAGACATCAAGACATATGTTTCTATAATAAATAGATTAACATGTCAGTGTCTTCTGTAATTTTTGATTCTGGCTTTAGTGACTTTAAATGAGCTGATCTTGTATACCTATTGTAGGAACTACAATAGGTATACAAGATCAGCTCATTTAAAATAATGAGTAAATAGGTATAGCATTAGATTATAAACACTGAAATAGTTAAACTTCTCATTCCTTATTCCAATTGATGACTTTAATTTTGACTGTATCAAATTGTTACCTGGAGGCGAATCTTCCCCAAAGCCAAGATCTTGGAGAATATTAAGATTGAATGAAACCACTTCCTCTAATAGCAGATAAAAGCGTTGCTCTATTTAGGTAGGCGGGGTGAGAAGAACAGATCATATGTCCTGCAGCATTCTTTACTGACTATTGTTACTGCTATTGTTTCTGTATTGGTTGAAAATGTCAGTGGCCTTCAATATTAAAAAAAAGCCTCAAGCATGTAAATAGCATAAACATTAGATCTATTATATGATTAGATATTTGGAAAAGAATCTGAACAATGGACTTTGCTACATCAGTTTGCTGCATAAGCTTTTGTTTTAAAGAAATGTTATTATATACCTGTGAAATGTGCTTTTTAAAAATTACAGAGAATTTTCTTTATAGAGCACACTAAATGTTAGAAATTTGCAAAGAAAGATGTTTATTAATATGGCTTGTCAGACATTCCATTTTTATCAACTGTTTCTGGTTATAATAGCTAAAGAAAAGATGGGGAATACAATTCCTTATCACTCTTGAAAATGGTGCAGCAATCAAAATAAATGTAGAAGAATTAAGTCCTGGGACGAACCACTGTTTTTCCTAAAAGAAAGTTTTTAAAAGTAATGTATGGAAAACCTATATAGGACCAAAAGCTTGTGTCAAAGGTTAAGAACAGTTCTAATGCTGTTGAGCTATATATGTTAATAATCTTACCAGCCCTGCTATAGTGAATGTTGCTGGGAGTTGTAGTTCCAACACATTTGGTTGTTTATAGATACCTGGCATTAATTATGTAGCCTGTTCCCATATAGAAAACTAGATGCTTATTTGTAGCCCAAGAGCTGCACACCTATGCAGTAATATTCTCCCCACCATAAAATGGTGCTCAGCAATTGACTGAGATTCAAATACGATGCTAAGATGTCACTTTTTTAAAATCAGTTTTTGTTGAATAACTTTTTTAAATGCAAGACTAAGCAGCAACTGGTAGGCTTGCACTTAATTCAACTGAGACCAAACCACCTACATTATGACATAATGTTACCTGTGAACCTGACCACTTTCTCCAATACTTAGACATCATAGTTAAAGGCACTGATGGTCCAATCCTGCATGAATTTAAAACTACCCATTGTTTCATCTGGAGGCAGCAGATTTAATTGTTTTAAAATGTGCTTTCTGGAGGAGTATTTTAATCTATCTTGGCTAGATTTCTAAATTCCTTTGAATGTTTTTATTTTTGGTCTGGTCATTCTGTTTTACCTTTTATTTGTCCAAGTATCCAGAAATTAGATTCATCTTTGCTGTATAGAGCAGTGTTTCCCAGTCTCTTGCCTATGTTAAATCTCACCAATCTTCTAGGAGAGTGAATCCCATCAAGCTAGAAACCACGTAGTGTGTATGCATAATGCATTCAAGAATATATTTTGTTATTAAATGTATCAATTATAGTAACTTTTAGCAATACAACAATACTGTGGAAAATATTTTTCTCAAAATAGCTGTAAAATAATGAGTGACGATTATTTGCTGTTTTAAAAGTTGTTTTAAAAGCAGTCTTTTGCTGTTTTAAAAGCAGTTTTCTAAGTGCTAATCAAATATAATTCAAATAATGAGAGAGAACTTATACAAAGTATAACGTTTTGGTATTTTAGATGGCTATAATGTACTGGTAAGTTTGTAACTATACTGATCTCTGCTATGTCAGAAAAATAAACATAATCACACCTAGTTAATATTTGGGTGGAAAACCTCGAGAAGATTCCAAAGTTGTAGACTAGACTGCAAAATCAAAAATACATACTGCACTAAGGAAGTGATAAACTGACTCTGTTTTGTTATTGAAATACCTACATTAATTGTAGAACAAAGTCACCAAGGCCTTTATTTATGAACTACTCAGAAAAGGGATGAAAGTTGCTGAAGGACTGCAAAGGGCAGTGCAGAAAAAAAAGGGGCTGGTAGAAATGTGTACTTTTCATAGAGTTATTTCCCCATGGCAGCCATTTTACAAGAGGAGCCAGAATATGGTCACAGATCCTGAATGTTCCTATCATCTTCCACAGAGTTCTTAACCTTTCATCAGTAAATGTCATAGAGTTCGAGTACAGAATCTACATTGTTTAAAATGTCTTCCCTAATTACCTGTGAAAAAAATCCATAGAGTCTCTCACATTATTCCATCAAAAAGTATGTAATGTAGCGAAGTCATCTTAGATGTATAGAGGGTTTGATAAAGATCAGATCAGAAGCATGACATCAATTTACTGATGTAATCTCAGAGAGACTGTTGATTTTCAACAATAAATTTGAATCATCCCTTTCAGGGGGGAAAAAATGGGTGTGTTCTGAGCAATAGATGGTTTGGAAGGATAGAGCCTAAATATCAATCAGTTTTAAAGGTCATTAATTAATAAGCCCAGTGATAAACCCATTTCTATGGATGTTTCAAAATGCCAGGAATGTCTTTAAAATTAGTCAGATCTATTCCACAAATAAAAAGTTATTTCCATTATAGAGTCCAGTATATAATTAAAAAGCTGTGTCTGTGTATTGTACATAGTATGTTTGTAAAAATATGTGAATTTGTGTGTATTGTGCATGTGTGTGTATGCACATAGACATTTTATATATAGCCAGCACATATTACATCACATTCAACATAAATCAGCCAAGATCAATACAGTTCATCCTTTATTAAATGCTTTCTGGATCAGCTTTTGTTCCAGGCTGTGTTGCCATCTGTAAAATTGGTGACCTCCATCATACACGTCATCAGGTCACAGACACGGGTCAATTTGCATGGGAAGCTTACATAGTTTATCTTGGGGAAGAAGAAACTGGCACAGTCATGAGTGTTCAATCCATTCACCCCCCTCTTTTTGGAAAATAAATATTTCTATTCAGATGATAAATCTTTGCCTTGAGGTATATTCTTCGATGTGTGAAAAATTAAAATGAAGAGAGTCAAAACTGCAAGCTACCTTAATCATATAGTACAAATGCTATTTAACATATAAGAATAAAGTTGTGGCTTCCATTTACTGCAAAGTGCTAGTTGTTCATTGTTTTCACAGAGCTATTCTTAATTCTTCTTGCTTTGTGGCTGCTACCATGGAAACCATGGAAACATGAAAATCACTATTTTAATTACTCTGAAGTTGGGTTCAGTGCCATCGTTGGGTTGAAGTTGAATTCAGTGCAACTTGTCTGAAGTGAAGCCAAATGGAAACCTCATCTTCTTAACAGACTTACAATTGCTTTTAGAACTTTTTGCCCGCTATTTTGTAGAAGTGGCATCATCACAAGGAAATCCTGAATTTATTTCTATACTTGGACTTCTACCAGAGCAGAACTAAGCAAGAACTATGTGGTGATGCTTACAGGCAAGAAATCTAATAAAATAACTTGAGAGCATAAAATAATAACATGAAAGGGTAAGTTTTAAAAGGAGCCAAATGTTCATCCCCAAAACCAAGGTAATAAATCGTTTTATCCATTTTAAATCTTATTGAACCAAAGAAGGGCTCTATAGTGTTTATATTCAAATAGTGTTTAATAGCAATATCTCTTTCAGTGTTTTTATATATGTTCACTGTGTTCTTTCACTTCTGGGCCTTGACCACATTTAGCTGTGTGAGCTCCAACTTTCTGAATAATGGCTCAATAATAATACTGGTGAAAAAGATCCCAGGATAGGATGGAGGTTGCATATAGAAATGCACTTTGCAGAGAGCACTGCACATCGTCAGCTGGACAACCAAATTCTTTCCTTTGCCTTGCTTTAGCCTACATTTATCCAAGCTATCATCCTTTTGGTTCCTTCTCAAGTTTTCAAAAATGTAAAGAAGGCAATAACTTTTCTTGAATTTATTGCAGTAAGGAAAAGGGAATATATCCCACATGTGCATTATTTTTTACAAATAATGTATGTGTACACACATAAACACACAATATATATGTACAGTATGTGTGTAGGCATCTATACATATTGATATACCCACACGTGTGTGTGTGCATATAGATGTGATAGTGTGTGTATGTGTGTGTGTGGTTGGATGGATGGATGGATGGATGGATGGGTGGATGGGTGGGTGGCATTATGCTTTGTTTGGGTATTTTCCCACGTATTCATAGTTGTGCTTTTAAAGTTGTAGCAACATTGCGGCAAAATCTCATCTGCCATCATCAATTGCTGTAGGCTATTTGTAAGTTGGTTCCTTAGCCCTAACTCCTTTGGGTGGTGGGAGGAAGGGAGCTCCTGCAACCAAGAGATTATTAATACTTTCTTATGAGAGAGGGAAATGTGGTTTTTGAAAGAGGCCGTGATGCAATGGTGCATCCTCTCCTTAAGAGATCTCCTAGGTCTGTCCATATTAGACAACACCATTCAATCTCTAACCTTCTTTTGTTTGGACAGCGACTTGGGATTCACACTGAGCTTCATAGACGGAATACATTGTTTGGACCCATCAATCAGGGTTCAGGCCTGGGCATGAAACCAAGATTGCATTCTTCACTCTAATGAATGACCTTTTTTATGACTGCCTGCAGGGCAGACACTCCTTAGCAGATTGGAGCAGTCAATGATAGTAGAAGAGAAATCTGCTTCCCTACGGACCTCTGCTTTCTACATGAAGTTGCTGCGAAAGGTCATTGGGCAGTTTGTGGTTTTAGTAGCATGTCTGCCAATAATACCCAGTTTCTATTACAACCCCAACCCTTATTGATGATGCTGTTAAAGTTCAGTGATGATTAAGAAGACCAAGTTGGAACCCGAATCCAAGCAAGACAGAATTGTTCTTTCTACACTGGAGTTCTTTCAGGCCCAGTGATTACTTTGGACGGGGAGGAGCCGATCCATGACTTGGGAGTCCTTTTGGGTTCACACTAAAACAGCAGATAGGAACCATGGGTAGGACTCATTGCAGTTTCAGTTGCAAGTTTTCCTGGGATAAGAGGTCTTTGTGATGGTGACTCCTACCCTCATCCCCACGCATTTAGGTTAGTGCAATTCAGCATACATTAGTCTGCCTTTAAAAACCATTGAGAAATTTCTTATTTATTTTGGCATCGAAGGACAGGGAAATCTACACATGCTAGAACCAATGCAGTCTAACAGCCTAGATTACTAGTTCATTCTGTTCAGCATTTGCGTGCCAATCCTTGGTGCATCATGGGAGGCAAACTAGCTTTATACCAATTAGCTAGCACCGCTTAGGTTGCTGGCTCTTTCAGGGTCCTCTGCCAATCTTGCCTCACCCTCGCCTCCTGTTGCAATGCCATGTGTCCAGCAGTAGCTTCCTCTCTCCATACATGTGAACTAGGTCTTTCCCACCGCAGTGGTACCCATTTATCTACTCACAATATTGCATGCTTTCAAACTGCTGGGAGGGCAGGAATAGGGATTAAGTGAGGGGACTTCACAGAGCCAGGCTTGAACTGCCAGAGGGCAAATCATTTCTGGCCGACAGTTCCAGCATCATTAAGCCACTGCTCCATGTTCCCTCAAGAAGCTTCAGTGGATACAGAATACAGTCACCTGGATGCTCATTGGCCGTTGTTCCTGCAAGTATGTGACCCCCTAATACTTTGAGCCTTGCACCGATTCCCTGTTAGCTTCTGGGTGCAATCAAAAGTGCTACTAATAACTTATAAAACCTTTTATGGCTTCAAACCGAGCTACATATGGAACAACCTCTGTCCATAGAAGTTGGCCTGACCATTGGCAGCTGATTGTACTCCAGTTTCAGGAGGCCAGGGGTTCAATGCTCAGAATTGCTTCTTGGTGATGGTATTAGACCTTGAAATAGCCTCCTCCTGGAGGATAGGTCTGTTCCTATCTTGATAACTTTCTAGGGGATGAAAACCAAGTTATTACAGGCAGAATTTGATTATAATGCCTCTGTTTGGCATTGCCTGCTTTATGGTTTTTATAGTTCAACATTTTTTCCATTTTTTATTTTACTGTATTCGTAAGTCATCAAGAGTCTGTTGAATTGCAGTGGGGTAAACACTGGATAATCCGGATTAATTAATTAATTTCTACCTCATTCCCATTTGATCCAAAGTATTGCTAGGATCAGGAAAAAAAAACATCCTTTCATTTTTCGCAATATGGAATATACAACACAAAAAAAGAAAAGTGAAATTTCATGCTTTTCATTCTTAAGTTGAAACAATAGTTCTTTGATGACAGCCTGATCCAGTCCTGTGAAAAAAAAATTTCTCATCTTATATCCCATTATTGGAAATCATGATCATTGGCTGAAGGGGCTGGACAGTATTTTCTTATTCTGCAGGGCAGAAGAAAATACAAGTAATCTCCAGGTTACAAGCATGCCTTTAGCGAACATTTGAAATTACACAATAAACGCCCCCTCGCATTTACAAAGAAGTCCCAAAATTATGAATATTGCAGTACCACAGTAATATGAATGCATAGGCTCTGCAACATTTGCCCCCACAAGCTGGGTCTTCACAGGCACTTCACTGGTGGAGACTCACTTATCTTGCAAAGGTCTCCTCTCTTGCTTTTTCTTTGCCTATTTTGTTGCTTCAGGCTTTCGGTACATTCACAGAAGCCTAACATACTGTGAGATCATGCGCGATCAAGTAGCATGAGATCTTGGGCTATTGATCTTGCACTTTAGGCCTCTGTTCTCTACTAACTGAGGCCAGGAGGTTTGCAAACAGGGAAAGCTTTGGTCCTCCTGGCCTTTCCTTCGTTTGCCATTTCCCTGCCAAAGCCAGCAGAGAGATTGCATCCCTGCAGGCTTTGGCAGCCCTTTGCCAAAAGCCTATGTCAGCAACAGCAGAGCTTGGGAGGGGAGGGCGCACCCCTCCAGAGCTCTATTCCTACTGGTAAAGGCTTTTTTGAAAAGGGCAGCCTAAAGGGATGCAATCTTCAAGCACTTTGCTGATGAGAAAGGAGGCCTAGAGGGTCATGCATGGCCTTCCGGGCCTCCTTTCTCACCGGAGACCTGCTTGATGAGGCCTCCAGCGATGAAAAAGGAGACCTGGAAGGCCACACACAGCCCTCAGGGCCTCCTTTTTCATCACTGGAAGCCTCGTCAAGCCCTTTGCTGAGGAAGCAGACAAAGAAACAGGCTGAAGAGGAGACAGATCTTCCTCAGGTAAGTCACCCAGTGCAGCAGGATGGGGGAGAGCAATTGTGGGAACCCCAGGGGAGGGTGAATGAGGTATCTATGGGTCGGGGAGGCCTTGGGTAGTCTGAAGTAAGTGGTCTGTTCCATCACTAGCTCCTCCCCCCACTTAACTAGTCATGCATTCGATTATTGAATGTGTGGGTGAAAGCAGGGAGTGATCTCATTCAAGGTACGAGATTCATTCCCACGAATCCTTGGGTTACGAATGGAATGGACAGGCTCCATTACATTTGTAACTTGAGGACTACCTGTAATGGTTATCAGCTTATATATTCCTAACTCTCTAACGCAGTGGTTCTCAACCTTCCTAATGCCGCGACCCTTTAATACAGTTCCTCATGTTGTGGTGACCCCCAACCATAAAATTATTTTCACATACACCTGTATTTCTATAGAAATATGTGTTTTCCAATGGTCTTAGGCGACCCCTGTGAAAGGGTTGTTCGACTCCCCAAAAGGGTCCCGAGCCACAGGTTGAGAACCACTGCCCTAACGTTATAAGAGAGTCCTGCAGTAACAGATGGTTTCCTCTAAGATGATCAAATGGGATGTGTGGAGCTTTGATATCACTATAATTTCTGTAGTCTTTCATGGCAGGACATGTGATTGTTTCAGTATCTCTGATCTGGGATTTGCAGCAAATTGGCAACCCTGCCTTCCTTGTGGAAGGAAGGATAGGGAAATAAAGGAGCGGATGGATTCAGTTTCTTTTTAATATGTAGACTGTAAAGCAGATGCGTAGCCTGGGCTTGTGCAAGTTACAGCCATCCAACTGGGAACAGGATGCTGGTTAGGATGCTTTCCCTCTTAAACACCACTTCCTATCACAATCAGCCCAGCCTAGACTACCTGGGACCTCCCAAGTTCTGTCTTTGCAGAAGTCAAGGGTTGCTTTCTGGCAAGACCATGCTTTCAAGATGTTACTCTGTAATTTCCTTGAGGCTCCCAGGAAGCAACATGGAGGGCAATTTGTTGGGAGGGCTGATTCTCGGGATGAGGTAAAACTAGCCATGTTAAGCTAGGAATACCTGGCTTAACATGGCCGCATATCTCTGGTGCAAAAGTCAAGGTGAGAGTAATTTGAGCGAGGCCAGATGCAGACTGAAGACAATGCAGTTTAATGTAGAAGTCAGCCAGTGCTGACCCCCTCAAGAGCATTCCAAACTGATTAAAGCAGGCCCTTTGTTTCTTCAAACATTAGGCTGCCTGTAACCATTTACAACACTTGGCTCTGAAGTAATATTTTAGTCATGAAGACACTGTGAAGCAGATGATTTCAATCAGTCTGCTTATAATGCCTTTCATATGCCGACGGGTTTAAAATCGGAATAGACATGTTTAAAATGCCAGATGTTTTTAGAATTTTTAGCAACTGACATACAGAAATCTCTTCTGGCAATATTTCAAATGACCTATGTATCTTGGTTTCTTCCATAATTCCATTTATGGAGAAATTGATTCCATCCTCTCGTTAGGCCCTTGCATGGGCCAATTTGTTATAATTTTGGATATGTTGGAAAGTTAGTTTTAGTGTTCAGAAATAATTCCATGTCAGTCCAATATATAGTTTATAGCAATTATAACACATGGTCTGAGGTAAATAATCACAATGATGACAAATGTAGCCATGCTTGAAATCTGCTTTTCCTGAAGCCCTTTAAAAGGCATTCAAAGTTCAATGCAGTTAATTTGGAATAAATCCACTTTCTGACTGTTGTAGCATATGTTATTTGTTTCCAGAAAGAAAGTCAATTTTCCTGCCCCCCAAATCTACTTGCTCAAACACTGTTATAGAACAAAAATTATGCTTAGCTTTTAAACTATATTAGTGTGTAAAAAGATTTTACTCAAGCACTTGCACACATTTTATGCGGAGGATGGATTAATCATTGCAACTGCAAAGGAAATTAAAGAAATAGACTGTTAATCACTGTTGCTTTTCTGTATTGGTTAAAATCTATTGACTAAAAATAGTATATAAATATAGCAATTATTACAATAAACCAATTTAAAACAATATAGCATCTAAACAATTCATTTTATGTTATTATGCTATAAATTGTTTATAACAGTCTGTGCTGTAAGATGTTTAATATATAGTTCAGTTCACGTTATTGTGCTATAAATGTATCACTAAACACAATGTGCTGGTTCCAGAGTTGTGTGGTTCAGCATCTCAGAGACCAGAAAGGATTTTCTTTATTTCACTTGTGATTATTTGTGTCCCTGAAAAGATGATAGTGGGATAGCTCCATCCTGGGATGGAGTGGAAAATCTTTTTGGAGCCCTGGCTGATTTTTTAAAATTATTTATCTACATAATTTAGAATTAGCTATGATAATTACTTTATAATGCCTTTTGATCTGCAAACCATTCAGAAGGCCCCTTTACAATTCGCAGCTAAAAGGACCATGGTAGTAGTCCTTTTAGTAGCAGAATATGTGAGAAAGATCTTGGGAGACTAAGCAAAGAAATGCTGCCACCAAACTGTCAGATAAGAGATAGCATAGCCCACGGCTGGATAGCAAGTGAGGCAAATGGCTCAGAAGAGACCCTCCCTAATTTTTCAAACAGTAAAGGAGCAGAAGGAGAATTGTACTTTCAGATTTGCAAGTATCACTACAATAAAATAGAGTTGGCTCATCTGATAATCTGGTTATCACAACTACTAATAACTGGACATTTTTGAGCGCTATGTTTAACAATACCCTGCTTAGCAATGATTCACAATTACAATGGTGATGAAAAATGACAAATTCTCAGGCTTTGCAAGTCAGTAAATGGAGGGAAAGATGAAGTAAGATCATGAGCATAGTTGCAGTTTCATTGAGTGAGCATTTCACTTAATAACCAAGATGCCAGTTCCAATTGTGATTACTAAATGAGCACTAACTGTATGCTTCCCAAATTCCAACCACAATTTGGTTGGATTTTGCAATATATTATAAATGATTTAATTTTATTTGGGAAAATCTGTAGATGTTAAACATACAAGGCCAAGCTGAATAAATAGCAAGTACTATTTAAATAAAATAATAAAACAGGCTTTTATATATTTATATTTTTATTACACCAAAAATATCACTTGAAGTCAAAATTCCTAAACAGAAGCTGTCATTCCTTGGTCATGTCGTGAGAGTTACTTCCTCAAAAAAGTCAATCATGCTGGGAGTGGTCAGAAAAAGGAGAAGGAGCTGCCCTACTGCCTGTTGGCTGGATACTATAAAGCATGACACTCAGAGGTGGTATTCAGCCAGTTCCGACAGGTTCCGGAGAACTGGTAGCAATAATTTTGACTGATTTGGAGAACCACCTCTGATTGGCTGACACTGGCAAACACCACCTCTGATTGGCTGACAGCATATCCACACCCACTAAGCCACACCCACAGAACCGGTAGTAAAAAAAATTGAATCCCATCACTGATGACACTGAGATGACCATGACAGAGGCAGAGGTTCTGAAAGAGGCAATATGAGGCAGAGGGACATGCATGGAGAGTGCTGATCCATAGAGTGGCCAAGGATGGGACACAGTTGAATGGCTGATAACAATGACTATGGTAGCCTTGGGAGTTATATTTCACTTAGAAGCTTCAAGGCTGCCACATTTAGAGCCTGGGAATATGGGAGGGGGGATTTCAAAGAGGGGTAGAAGATTAGACTCAACAACATACTTTCTTATAAAGTCGAGGACATGTTACCCTGCACCTGGAGAGGAGCGTCTGAAGGAATGTCTCCAGTTGGGACGATGTTTGATTGGACCATGTGGTGGACTGGTGGGTGCAGGGGATGGATCTTTGAATTTCTATTGGGAAGGAAAAACCCAGAATTCTCAGATTCGGATTTTTCCCAGATGTGCCAATATGATAACTATAGTAAAATGGAACTTTGAGAAAATGCTTGTCTCGGAGCTTATTGGGCTGGAAGTTGTTAGTTGGAATGCTGACTATTTACATAACAAGATATTACTCATAACTCTTTTACCACTATTTCAAGGATATATTGTTCAAATTCCTGTTTTTAATTTAGTTTGTAGTACATATGCTCTGCTTTGACTCTTTCAGGTATGGAATATTAGATTAGTTGTACATTAACAAAATTGGCCATGGTATGCTTAAATGTGCAGGCAGTCCATTAATGGATATTCATTCTTCTGAAATCTAGCCTTTAATGGAAAAAATTTCAGTTGCATATGTACATTCCAGCATATGCTATCAGAAAAATATGTTGTATTTTTTTCCTCTATTTTCACTTCTTTATCGTGATTATAATCTTTTATGGGCACCCAAATAAAGCACCATAGCATGATTTATTTCACTGCAATGCCAAAGTGACAAGTTTTTATTTTATTTTATTTTGGAAGTATGCTACTCTTGGCCCCACCAGTAAAAGCCTTGCAATAATACTTCTATTATGCTGATATTATGCTAAACTGTTTTTCACTTTCTCTGCTTCTCTCACTTTAGATGGGCTTAGGACATGAAGAAGGATTTGGAGCCCTATGTTTAAAATGTAAAGATAAATGTGAAGGATTTGAACTACACTTCTGGAGGTAAAATTTTATATAGAAACATGGAGAGAGGGAGAGGGAAAGGGAGAGGAGAAGGAGAGGAGAGGGGGAGAGGGTAGAAGAGAAAGAGGGAGAAGGGGGAAGAGGAGAGAGTGCGGGCATGCACAACACACGTGCGCGCTCACACCGCGCGCACACATACACACATACACACACACACACACAGAGACACATGATTTGCTTTGGAACCTACAGTTTAATACTTTTCCACTAGGTGGGAGTGTAACACTTGTTACAGTATTTTTTTTTTTCCCTATGAATGAGGAAAAAAGCAAAATTCTTCATTTAGTTATAGCGAAAGATTCCTAACATACCAGTTCAGGAATTTAAATTACTGGTATGTGTCTAATGATGTAAAAGGCCTTAACTCTGCATAATTCTGATCATTAAATTGCTTTTAGGATAAGGCATCCAATTTAGGACAGTATTCCAGGACCATATTTGGCCTGGAACTCTACTTCAGTGCTTTCAGATTTTGGAATCTCTGTTGCTGCTCACATCGTAGAAAGAAGGATGTGAATAAAACCTTTTTATTCTTGAGCATTTTCAGAAATCTGGGGAGAATTGTGTTGTGAAGAAGAGACTCCAAATTGCGGTTAAGAATAAAAACATAAAAATATAACTGCTGGATCAGATTGATTACAGTGATCAAGCAAAACTTTGAAGTGATCACAGGCAGAAAGCAGAGGCAGATCCATAGTCCACGGTTGGGTGCCTGCCGTCATTGAAAGGAATGCTGTTCCCAAATTAATGATAAGTTTAATCCGAGAATCAGTACTTTTGAACAGTTCTGTTTTGTCTTTGCCTTGGAAGATACTGACCTAAATTAAAATTATTATCAACACAGTTCATTTTAAATTTTACTGAAATGTAACCATTACTTTCCTGATGGTTTGGATGTAAACAGTGAATATACTCTTTTTGTAATTAAATAGTAATTTAGAAGGAAAACCTATAGCTTAAAAATTGTAAATTGAGACAAAAATCAGTTAAGTATGTTATAAAAACTAAAAATAGAGAAAGTACAATAAAATTGGTAGTTTTAAATTATAGAACAAACATCAAATGCTATTTCATTCTTGCCTATATATAACTTTATTTATTTAACAGGTTTATATAACTGTTCAATTCACAAATAGTGTTGCTGTGTTAAAAGTCCAATTTAACCCCCTTCCCCACTCCTCTTTGCTACTTATTAACAACAGAACAAATAAACTCATGCTACATCCCATAAGGGCAAGTTCTGAAAGTTGGATGCTACTTAAAAGTCCCATAGAAGCCCATAGAAACCCATCGAAGAAATATCTGTAGCTCAGGGTTGAACTATGGAGTCCAGAGTGCTGTCTGACCTTGCTTGTTTTCTTGCAGACATTTCAATATCCAACTACCGTATATACTTGAGTATAAGCCGACCCGAGTATAAGCTGAGGTATCTAATTTGAGGCTGGGAAACGGGAAAAACTAATTGACTCGAGTATAAGCCGAGGATGGAAAAGGCAGCAGCTTCAATAATCAAAATAAATACCAATCA
>JANHFR010002406.1:145796-156224 GCA_032468015.1 Mimophis mahfalensis | reverse complement strand
GCAATGCTGGCTGTGGAATTCTGGGAGCTGAAGTCCACGCATCTTCAGACTGCCAAGGTTGAGAAACACTGTGTTAGCAGGTGCCAGAAAGAATCTTTCCATCAGCAGGATTCTGAGTGTGGAATCTTCACAACCGATTGCCCTATGCAGGCATGCTGACCGCTCAAATGAGGGCTAAAAGGATGGTGGAAGTGAGGATATGCAAGCCTTTTGCCCCCATATAAGCACACCTGCATACAACATTTGGTTATCTTGCATCTGACGTGTAAGATGATCAGAACTGCACAGTGGAGCTTTTGTTTATGCACTGTTTTCTGCATTCATTAAAAGTCAAACTAGACACAGCTTTGCTTTCTATTTGATGTATCCTGTGCAGTTGTTTAGAAAATCAAAGAAACAAATTATTTCTCCAACTTAAATCCTGTTGCCAGGACACTTTTTGTTCCATGAATAGCTTGGGCTTTACCTCACAGAATTGCTTTGGTGATAAAACATGCAATCATTTTCTGCATTCAATCATTTGCTGTATGCTATTTGGTAGGAAGATAATAGAGATGATAACACACAATCTGCTATGCATTCTTTAAAGCTCTTATCCTTCTACACCGTTTTGCTTTAAAGTAATCTAGGAAATGAATTAAATATTTCAAATTTTAACTTCTGGCTCAGAATGCTTCCTGGTGCTTCTTGTTTCCTAAAGGTAAATCTCGTACACTGTGCTTATCTGGTGAAGCAAAGGTATCAGTTTCTGAAATGTTTTCCATCTCCTCAGTTCCCAAGCCATGAATCACACCAGATGAAGACCAGACAATAAGATGGGGTGGGGGTGGGGCAACAAAACCTGTGAGTTACAGAACTCCTAAGTAAATTGGTATCTGCCTTTACCAAGCTGAACTGCAAACAGTTCCCTCCCTTCTTGTGATCCTTCTTCAAACAGTTCCTTCATTTACGTGGCGTGCACTTCCTGAAAACAACAAACGAGTTGATGAATTATCTTCTCATTGAGACCTATGAAGCTGCCGAATGGGTTGGAATGCTTCTTTTAACAATGCTTTTCCTCCTCTTTCTGCCTATCTTGTGCTGATCTGGATTTCACCAAATCTCTTGCTTCTAAAGCCTAGAAAACAAACAGGCAACTTGAAGCCTAACCCACTAAATTTGCATACTATGAAGATGTGCTTTATGAGAATACAGAAAATATTCCATGACTATAAACTCAGCTTGTTCTATTTTCCTTTGGAAAGACTAATTAATCAGGGATGCATTCTGGCCTCCTGCTGTTCAATTTCTACATTGTTTATTCCTATCAGAAACATCACAATTAAAATGTGTACAAGTTAAACATATCTTGGCCAGAAACACATCCAGGTGTCCCTTGGCAACAGCTTATAACTGGCTAATCCTTTCAACCCAGAAACATCTGAAACGTGGTAAGGTGCTCATTTCCACCTAACTTCTACATTAATGATATGGTAAAATGATTAAATAAACCAAATCACTAACCTCCACAAAATAGAGGACTGAAGCATCACTATGTTGCTCTGGGCAGATGATGCTTTAATCCTGTCCAGGACACCTGTTAGGTCTTAAAAGAGCCTTGCAAACCTCATCCAGTATAATTACAAACTGGACAGAAACTGGACAGAAAACTAACATTATGGCCTTTGCTAAAAGGACAAAACTCTGCTTGTGGTATCTTAATGGACATAACACACAGCAAGGGACCACCTTTAAGTATCTAGGTGTGATCAAGCATGCCAGGGACTCAAGAAAAGTGCCCTGTGAACTTGCAGCTATCTCTGGTCAAAGATCAACTAATACTATTCTCATTTTTTTCTGCACAGAGGAAGGATACTATGTTCCTGCTGCAATTAAGTTTTTTCAGGCTAAGTCATTAATGTTTCAAATGAACTGGAGACAGGACTGATAAAAGTTGAAGCAAGAATCTGTACATCTTCCTTAAATCTTTGGCTAAAACTTAATTTCAGTCCATAAGGTCTCGCACCATTAATCCTCCAAGATAAATTCTCTTCTTCATGGATCAAACCTGTTGAGTCCAATTTAGTTAAACTAGGCTTTTCTCCAACCTCAGTACTAGAAATAGACTATAGGTAGTCCTCGACTTAAAATAGTTCATTTAGGTGACTGTTCAAAGTTACAATGGCACTGAAAAAAGGTGACTTATGACCATTTTTCACACTTATTACCATTGCAGCATATCCATGGTCACATGATTTACATTCAGATGCTTGACAACTGAGTCACATATATGACAGTTGCAGTATCCTGTGGCCTTGTGATCCCTTTTGTGAACTTCTGACAAGCAAAGACAATGGAGAAGCCAGACTCACTTAACAACCATCTTACTAATTTAAGAACTGCAGTGATTCACTTAACAAATGTGGCATGAAAAGTCATAAAATGGGGAAAACTCAAGAAATTTCTCACTTAGCAACATAAATTTTGGGTTCCATTGTGGTCATAAATTGAGGAGAACCTGTATGATCAGGCAAAACAAACCATAAGACAAATGGTAGAGGACACAGAGAGGCAAGCGGACTTAGAGAAAGCTCCACTGTTTTTGGTTGAAGATTCTATCAAATATACGGTCAACCCTGTCACTTATCTTACCCAATTAGAGATAGCAACTCATCAGAAAGCTTTTTCACTTGCACAATGGCATGCAATTCCCTCAGCCATTCTGGATGGCAAAGGGGTACCACTGGCTGAAAGGCTCTGTCCCTATGATTCCGGAGAGTGGAAACCTCTGGGCATGTCCTCCTTTGCTGCTCTTTAAATTCAAACAAAAAATTTTTTCCTGATAATTGATGGATATCCTGGACATTCCGATACCATTTACCTTCAGTGGCTGCTTAAAGACAAATGGGTCATAGTCAGCACAGGTAGCAGCAGAACCTGATGAATAATCCGCTATATATTTTTACAAAATTAATGCACTAAATCTTTTGGTATTATCACCATATTGCACATTAGTATCTAATGACTGTAGGCCATCACAATTTAAGAACTAATATTATATTATAGCTTAGGCTGTGTTCTTGTACATGTGTGACAGATAGGATGCCAAATTATGATTTTAACATAGATTTTATTTGTTATTATTTTATTCTAGAATTTTTAACTAGATACTCTTTAGTATTTTTAATTGTACTGGTCTTTGACTGTAATAAACATTTGACTTTGTCTACTAATTAATCATTCAATAAAATCAGAGATGGTTACTTGAAAACTAGCCTGAGGTTTTATGATTAGTAACAGATGTAGTTAATCTTAGGAAATGACAATCCTTGATACTCTTCCTGAATATATTAAGATTTCACTTTTGTTTAGAAAACAAAAATGCTATCTGCAGACATATGGATGAGTACCTTATGTGGATGTAACAGAAATAAAACATTTTTAAATGCAAATGTTAATCTACTATTGTAGATTCTTTGTTCCTTTGAACTTTTTAAAAATTATCCATTATTACTTTCCCTGAGGAATGGAAAGATGCATATGCTAAACAGCTTAACTAGAACCCTACATTTTTTCAGAATTATTCTTAATAAAATATTTGGGGAGAAATGTTTTGAATAAGTGGGCAAAAAATAGTATTTTGGGGGAAACCTCTCCAGTAATGTATGGTAATGTAATGTAACATATAACATAAATTCACATGTTTTTTGGAATGTGTACTATAGTGTACATTCTGTTAATAGAATGGCATCTGCCGGGAAAATGACTTTAACTTCTACTGGATATTTTTCCAGGCCTTTCATCTGCTCCAGAGAATCTTTTTGAGTAGATTTGGAATGCATGGAGATACTGCAGGGGGAACAGAAGTAGATGCAGTCAGACTACCCAAACAGAAACACAAGCATTGAATCCTGCATGTATTTCTACAAATAGGTACATTGTTTTGGACAGAATCACCTGTGGGGTGTGGTTAAAAAAATGTGAGGCTGGTGGCCATGATGATACAACTGAAACTGTTTTCATGTGTTTTGCAAATAAAAAAGAAATGAATTAAGCTTTGATCACACTTTTGTGGCCAACTATTTTTCTTAACCCTGGACACCCCTGGCCTTCAAGAAATTATGTCATAAGTTGTGGAATAATAGTAATGTCCCAATATCAGGCATTTTTTTTACTGCAATGAAGCATTAATGCTAAATACTCAAGCACAGGCATGTCTGGTATACGGGGTGATTTCTCCAACAAAATATGTCAATAAACAGTGATTGTAAATAAACAGTATAGGTAAAGGTAAAAGTTCCCCTCGCACATATGTGCTAGTTGTTCCTGACTCTAGGGGGTGGTGCTCATCTCCGTTTCCAAGCCAAAGAGCCAGCGCTGTCCTAAGACATCTCCATGGTCATGTGGCCAGCATGACTAAATGCCGAAGGCGGACGGAATGCTGTTACCTTCCTACCAAAGGTGGTCCCTATTTTTCTACTTGCATTTTGATATGCTTTTGAACTGCTAGGTTGGCAGAAAAATAAATAGTATACACTATTACAAACAATAAACAGTAAAATGAGTGACTGACATCCAAAACATACACATGTGTTCATATGGTATTCTATGGGTAGAAAAATCTGTCTATACATTCATCAAATTTAGTTTTAAATTTTCACCAGAACTATGATAATTAATAATCCAAATAAAGCTATACATGGTCAAATTAAAGTGGGAAGGGAATTCACCTACAATTCTAAGAGTGTAGAAAGAAGCCTTGCTTGTCACACCAATTTTTTTTTACCACATTAAAGTCTGTTTTCATTATTTTTACTGTATTTCTCTTGGCATGGCATTGATCATTAATTTTTGCTAACGATTTGTGACTTTAAAAGGTATAAAGCAAATGGCAACAGAATGAATATGAGTTTTGCATTTGCAAACCCGTCATCCCTTTTCTGGAAGAAGCATGAAGAAAAAAAAAAGCGTCTATTTTTCCCACACACTCCTTTGAAAGTAGTCTCCCAAAAGGTAGAGGTCTTCCTTATGGCTGTTTTCCAGTCCTTTCTCTTTACTGTTTACTTTCACGCTATTACTTTCTTGCTGGCACAATGAAGACGAAAACTGCTAATGGAAAGCAACAAATCTATCATTTGGGATTCTACAACTGTTATTTTACTTTACATCAATGATTGAAAAGCAACCTCAGAGTGACTGCACTCCTAAGCTGGTCCTGCTTTCCTGAGGTCATTGGAAGTTGGCCCTGTATAAAATAAAACAAAAAAATCCCACTGCAGGGTAAAAGAAAACCATGGGAAAATAGATACTGTTTTTCATGGCTAAACGAGACATTGTTAATACATATTTTACAGGAAAATATGTTTTTGATGCAATCTATTTCAGCTCTTCTGGCTTATAGGAATTGTGTCTACCTGAACTTTCATCTGTAAATTCATTTCTCCTTTCTAGAAGGCAGAAGAGAATAATTGCCACTCACTGCCAGAAAGACCTGTCCTCTTTAAATTAAATATGGAGTATGGTGGAGGCAAGCTGGGCATCTCCAGAACACAGCTCATCCATCTCAGCAAATGAATATGAGTTGGGGCCAAGAATGGTAGCTATAAAATGGAGTCAATGCTGCACATGAATAAAACAAGCTTTGGATGTAGAGTCACAAAAATAATATTCTGGCAAGACCAGCGGCAATGGGGTTCATGCTCTATTAACCATTTTCTTTTTTATAGATTTAATTAGCAGCTATTTGTAGTGGCTTTCTGAAAACTTGTGGCTGTTTCATTACATACCCAAAATGCGCAGTTGCTTTTGCATTGAAGGTAAACAACATTTTTTTACTCCCTGGCTTCTACGCTTCTCTCATATTTCATGCATTTGTTAATCACATCTGCAAAAAGGCTGTGTTTACAGGAAAACAGAGTTTTTCACAATTTCACTATTCTCCTTTGATATGGGAGAATGATATTTTCAAAAGAGCTTCTAGGTGTGAAAGACAGAGTGGGTTCAACAGCTTCAAGGATTGAAAACACAGCATATAACTGATCATAGTTAACTTCTGAGTAAAAAAAAAAATCTATTAAGGAAGAATAGGTCACTTTACATCCAAACCAGTGGAGTATGTACATATCTTGATCATGCAGTCTTAAGTAGAACTTCCTTATAGTTTTAATAAACTCCTGTACATTACATTTAAACTTTCATAACTTTTCAAATTCAGCAAAATAAAACATATCATATGTGTTCATGTGATATTGATATCATGTGATATTGATATTTAAAAATAGTTTTATATATTCTATGAAGCATACATATGAAAAGTATGTTTCTTCAAATGTTTGCAGCTTAGGAAACAGTAGGGATAAAAAGAAGCAAAATTTATTACATTTTCAACTTTCATAATTTCTAAATTCATACAAAAGCACCTTCTCCAAGATGGTCTCATTTAAAGGGAACATTTCAATATAAAGATGTATATTTTCCAGATGTATATTTATATTGCAAATGTGTCTTTAATACTTGGTTTAAACACCATTTTCATGCAGTGATAGTAGCAGTAAATTATCCCCATTATTTCTACTATTCAAGATTAAACTATTTCTGTTTTGTACATTAGGTCTGGAATATCATCTCAATAGAAAAAGTCAGCATTTGCTACATATTAACATAAAGTATTTATATACAAATGGGATGCACACAAACACACACTCTCTCTCTCTCTCTCTGTGTGTGTGTGTGTGTGTGTGTGTGAAATACAATTAATATAATGAATTATGTAATGCCATTAGTAAAAAAAAAACCCCAAGGACTTTTGTTTTTTGAACTGTACAACAATTTGAAGCACCTGGAATGAGAAATATTTCCAGAAAAAACTTTAAATATGAAGGAATTAGACATTTAGTTTCTCCCCACACCCCCAACCCAAACCGGAATAGATTGGGAATCATTAAACATTCAAAAATGTTTAATCATAATGCAATGTTTAATACAGACCTTTAAAAAGATAGCAACCTAAATGTTCATAAATCAATCATTAGAACCAAACCCAACTGAGAATAACAAAACCAGAAAAGCTCACTCTCTGCTCTGCTATTTTTAAAAATCTTTCCTCCAATTTAGGAGAGAAACTATAGAAATCCTACAGAAATAGTGTGACTACTTCACTAAAACTGAAGTCTTGCACGAGACTATTTAGAAACAAGCTACATTGATTTTAATAGGACTCACTCCTATATATAATCTACAGGGTTGCCATCTACCTATTTTTGCAATACAATACAGACTGTTAGTCTATTAAAATGTTATTTATTGTAAACAACTACTCTATGCGACAAGTAAGGCAAACTTCATTTTATAATGTAGCGTGCTAAATTTATAGGCATTGGCCATTTTGCTGCTACAATTTTGTAAGTGCAAAAGTATTTTTAACAAGTCGTTATTATTGCCAAAAAGACCCTTTACATTTTAAAAAATCTGTCGTTTCTTGCTCTAACCTAAAACTAGTAGTTTTATGTAGAAAAATCTAAAAGCAGTTTTATAGTTGATACAGCTGTACTGATTATAAAATAAAGTATTCTTATTCCTGAATTGATCACATGAAAGCTTCCACTTTTATTATAAACTTTTTATAGGTTTGTAAAATTAACTGGAATGGGATTTTTCCAGTTCCTAAAAGACCCTTATAACTATAGGAAAATATTTTGCTACTTTAAAAAGCTTTTATGATGATTTTGGAACTATTCTGCATGGCAATTTAATCTAAAATAGAGCAAAAAACAACAACACAGAAACCAATGGAAAACAACAGAATATTTCTCTTTGGGGAATATATTCTTGTGCTATAAATCTGAACTTAATCTTGCTGGTCCAAAGGCCAACAATTGCATTGGCTGATATAGCATATTTGTCAATTATGAAAGTGCAGTTTCCTTTCCCTCAACACAATGGAAACACTGCAATCGTTATTTCAGCAAGGTATGTGATTATGTATCATTATGACATTGAATGCTATTATTATATAAAATTATTTTTAATTACAAATTTCACCTACCTGTAAAAATACACTTGCAATCCCATTACATTATTTATTTATTTTTCTTTTAGTAGTTGACTGATGATTTAATATTTCCTAGCAGCTAAGTTTTTCCTTCTCGGTTGTTATAAGCGATATTATAGTAATTCCTTATAGACAGTGACTTTCCAGGAAATTAAATGGACTGTTCATTTCATCTGCTAAATAGGAATATCTGTGTCTTCCTAAGAGAAATATTTTTTTTATTATTAAAACTAGTGAAATGAAATGACTTAAATTGAAAAATCCTTGCATCAATTTTTATATATGGTAGCAAAAAACCCTTGCATCAGTTTTATGTACAGTTTTTATATACCCTTCCAAAATTCTGTCGCCTTCTCAGCCAAATGGGAATTTACTCAGCATTCACTGAAATTGTGAATGCAGTGCAAAACCCTCAGTGCAGCAAGCGGACTCTATAAGCATTCTGACTACATTCCAACTGCTAGCTATAGTAGGTCCACACATGCAGATTAAGGGTGAGCATCCTCCTATATAAGCAAATCCTGGATAAAAGGAAGCTTCATCTATAAATTGCTGTTGCAGCACCAGCTTAAGAAACATGATAAATCCAAGTTTAGAACTCTGTAACAGGGCATAGATATTTCACAACATCTTGTTGTATACTTCAGAATCACCAAAAATATGGATTTTTTTTCCTGCCATTTCATGAATCCATAAGTGATTTCTAAATAAATCTAATAAATGCTGTCAAATACTGCTATAAGGAGTAAGAACATTTATTTTGTTTTCATAAATTTATAGAGCTATCCTACTTTATGTGAAAAGATGCTTTAATTTGTACTTCATGTTTAATATAACTATTAAACTTTTCCTTTAAATGTAAATTATATGTTTTATATATCATTTTATCATAACAAAACATGATTGATAGTTTTATTACAAATTAAATTCTAGATAATATTCTCACATCATGTGCTGCTTACATACTATCCTTCAGTTTGTAAAGCATGATCATATAGTAGCTACAGAATGTTAAATGGGAATTTTAATAAATAATAAATAAAGTAAACTTCTTATTTTAATATAAAATATTTATTTTAATATAAAAACCTTTATGAATAGTAACAATGAAATTACAATTTAAACATACTTATTGGGGAGTAAGACTGTTGGACACTAAAATACATTTGAACAAACATGAATAGTTTTATAATACAAAACATTCAGATTTCAAAAGTTAACAGTTCAATTTAAATAGTATTATTGTAATCTTATGAAGTTGGTTCATAATTTATTTAAAATATAGTATTTAAAACCACCTTGAGGATCTGAATTTGCAATCTTAAACACTATGAACCTGCTGAATTCCGTGATGTTCATTATTTTTCAGTACATTTTCTTAAGAAATTAAAGAAATCTTAATTTCTATTCAGTGAAAATAAGTTAGATTTGATCAAGACTATTTGGCCTAGCATGAAGAATAAAACAGTACAAATATTGCATTATATTTATATCTTTAAAAGATTTTATTTATACAAACCGTTCTGATGTAGTAAGGTTCAAATGTTCTTCCTTTCTTACCTTAAGAATGGCTCATTCCCCTCAGCTCCATTATTCAGTCTTTTGCTACTAATCATTAGTTCAGTCCCCTAATAAAATCTCTTTTTGAAAAGAGCAAGTTCAAAAAGTTCAAGTTCATTTCTGCACAATAATATAAAAGCCACAAATAATTCTATAATTCATAATATTTACTCAACTGGGCAGTACACATTCAGCATTCTTTTGTTTAAATTACCTTTTCTTTTTATTTTCATTACCTTTGTCTAATAATAGAAAGGTGAAAGGGTTGTACTGTCACCTAGTGGATAAAGGTAGTAGAAGTATCTACCTAGTATTTTAGTCCTGCAAGTTAGAGGTTTTTTTCAGAAGTCCAAAATACACAGCAAGTTGCTTTTGTAACAGTTGAACTGAAATGAGAAAGGTATGAAATAACATAATGGTACTGCTGATAGTGTTGTCCCTCAGTATAGATTTTAATTATTCATTCTTTATCATAAAACACGAAAAAGTACATTTCCTGTCTAGAATAACATGAAGTAAATATGAGGTACTAAAAATGGTAGCTAGGGTTTACTTCCATCCAGACTGTACTTTGTACCTGTTTAGGCAACTTTTTTTTTCTGTCCCGTCAGACGGAAGCTGTATTAATGCACACTTGAAAGAAATCATTTTGCTAAATTCGACTAAATTGTATTCTGCACACTTGTTTGAATACTATTTTCTGCTTCCTTTCACTTTGAAGAAATATTTTCTAATTTCTTATTCATCCAGTGTTTTGCTAGATCAGTGTTTCTCAACTTTGGCAGTTTGAAGATGCGTGGACTTCAACTCCCAGAATTCCCCAGCCAGCAACGCTGGCT
>JANHFR010002406.1:45581-58731 GCA_032468015.1 Mimophis mahfalensis | reverse complement strand
CAGGTCTTTAGTTCACGCCGGAAAGAGCGGAGGTCGGGGGCCATCCGGAGGTCAACGGGAAGTTGGTTCCAAAGGGTAGGAGCGCCCACAGAGAAAGCCCTCCCCGTGGGGGCCGCCAGCCGACACTGAATTATGGTTCAGAATTACCAAGCCTACATTTAAACTAGATATGAACCATCTTCCAGTTTAAATACTCATATTACGTATTACTCAGCTTCGACAGCATCTTTTCCTTCCCTTCTTTTCCCATCAAATTTTGATAAAATATATAATCAGTCTGCAGTCTGACATATACTTGTTATTTCTGCTTATTCTACTAAAATTGGTACATAGGAAACAGAATTGAAGGGAAATATCTGCAGACATTGGGCAAATATGTAGCTATTTTTATGAGATGCCACTCTTTATTCTGCTCCACTTGGTTAGGGAGGCAGAGAGTTCAGCCAGCAGAAAATGGACCAAAACCAATTTCAATGTGGAATATATTTTTTCTATGACGGTTATGTGTTTATAAAACATGTATTCATCATTTCCAAACCTGGCTGGGTTTTAGCATGCAAAATATTCACATAATTTTTTTTAGCAATGAATTTCTTTAATATGTATTCAAAATAGCATGAGGCATTACTTTTAGTGGCAGTACAGAACTAGCTTTAAATAAAAAAAAGAAATGTATCACTTCTTTAAACGCCAAATTTCTTCTTTTAAAAGCATCATTTTTATTTTATTTATTTATTTATTTATTTATATCCCGCCCTAAAATGGATAGAACTGGTAGCTATTTGGGATATATCCTATCCTTGATTTTTATGTTTAGACTTTTGTAGCCAAAATGGCACCAACCAAGAATAAGAGAACATTTCCAAAACCTAGGGAAAATCCTAAGATTTCCATAAATGATTAAAGGGGTGGGGAGATTAAGGGTAGAGGAAGGTATTCCCAAAAGCACCATAATGAGGATTGAACATGCTCAATGTTTAATAAGTGTTTTCAGAATGAAGAAAGCTGAGCAGAAGTGGGGGGGGGAGAATGGTGAACCCAAGAGGAGGTTGCTGGATATGCAAATCCCATTTAAGATGATCATCAATGTGATTATGGGGAAATAAAGCACATTTCAGCAAAATATACTTCCTTTGTAAACATATCTTTAGCACTGTACAAACCAAAAATGCTTACATTTGCAACTATTTAGAATAGACAAATTTGATTATAGTTTGGTTAGGAAGTAACTTTTACAATGCAGACTAACCAAATCAAAGCACCAACTTTTAATCTGAAATAAAATAACAGCATTGACAGCAGCCAGAAAGAATATCTGGAGATCATCTTGAATTTCAGCTAGATTGAAATTCATTACTATTTACCAAGGAAGCAAACAAACAAACAAACAAACAAACAGAAAATTGTAAAAAGGCACCTTCCCAAATCTCCATCAAAATCTATATTTTGAAAATGTACTACAGTATGTGTTTGGTTTGCAGCCTTTCAATCACTTACAACTCTAAACATAAAAGTTAAGACTTGCATGAAAGTTGTTACCATAATCCTTGGGCTTTTCCGTACTAAGTAACTCAACGTGGTTCTCAAATGCTTGAATCACTTGCAAACTGTTAGCAGAATGTTGCTACAGGGCAATCTCTTTCACTACCTTTCTGGTGGGAACAGCTCAGTGTATTTTACTCAAAAGGCTTATGTATAAAACCAGCATTTACTTTAATAATGCTCTACCACACTATGAACCGTGCAAATGTAAGTATTGTATGTAGGAACTAGGAAGTTGCATTATATTAAGATTGTATTCTTATATATATCATGACTGAGAGCACACTCAGAATGCTGAGCTGTTTTCTCTTATTATCTGCTACTTAGTTCTGATTTATTTGATTCATCAAGTTCACTTTTATCCTGTCTTTCTTCCAAAAATTCAAGAAAGCTTACATGAGAATCACTGTTCATTTTATCCCAGCAGACCTCTGGGATAGGTAAATTGGGCTAAGAATTATTAGGTCAAAGTCACCAGTGATCTTCTGCGGCTCATGGTTGACTTAACCTTGGCTTCCACAGTCCTAGTTATTCTTCAACCACTAAAATCCCTGTGACTCTTTTAGCCAGAAAGGCCAGTCGCTAAACCAAAGAGCCTTCTGCATAAAAAGCATGGGTCTTATCCACTGCCAATTTAAGGGCATATGGCACACTTAAGCAACACTGCCTGGTGGTGTCCACCTCCCTCTGAAGTTTTGCAGTTTTAGAATCTCAGAAGGAAGTGCAGCATTGGCACTCCCTAAACTTTGATACCCTAGGTATCAAAGGACCCTCATCCTTAGCCTAAAGCTGGCCTGAGCATTAACTGTACACTTGAGAGCAAAATCCTAGTTAGACGCTCATTATCTGAATAATATTGGATAACAAAATAGTGAATTATCCAAGGGGATCTAATTCTTCCTCACCCTTAGAATCTAGAATTAATGTATTTTTTGTTTTAATAAAATATAATGCAACATTTTATCTGAATCCAAACATTATGGTTTGATCAAATCCCTATAATCAGAATTGTTCCCGCAAACCGTAATGTTTGGATTCAGATAAAACATTGCATTATATTTTATTAAAACAAAAAATTATTACAACATTGATTACATCAATATTGTATAAAATACGGGAAAGAAAAGGAGAAGGACAAGTGTATGATTTGAGTTAAGGGAAAAGGAAGTACTTGAATGCAGATAATAACTACTCTTCTTAATAAGGAGTCGGTGATAAGAGCCAGTTTGGTTTAGTGCAGTGATGGCGAAACTTTTTGTGGTGACATGCCAAAAGTGCACGTGCCCATAATGCAATGCATGTGTGACCCCCCACACACACACGTGCATGTACGGCCCCATGAATGCACACGTGAACCCCTGCACATGCACATGCACCCCATGCTCTGCATGCCTCCAGGCATGCACGCGCAACGAAGCAGAGCCAAAAAACAGCTGATCTGCACTGCCGCACCACAGCTGAGTTTCAAATGCCAAACTATTTGTTTAATTTAGCTACCGGTAGCTAAATTTAACAAACGGTTCAGCATTAGAAGCTCAGCTGATTGGCCGATCAGCTGCCACATCACACACATGTGCAGGGGAGACAAGGAGCATGGGGTCGCATGTGTGGGGGTGGGGGAGTGGGGGCTGCATGCGCATGTGCAGTGGACCTGAGCTGGGCAATGGCTCGCGTGCCAGACAACATGGCTCCTGATGCCACTTTGGGCACGCATGCCATAGGTTTAATGCTTTAAGGCACCAGGCTAGAAACCAGGAGACTGGGAGTTCTAGTTCTGCTTAGGCACAAAAGTTGGCTGGATGACGTTGGGGTCTGTTGCTCTCTTTCAGCCCATCACCTCACAGGATTGTCATTGTGGGGGAAAATAGTAGGAGGAAGAAGAATTAATTATATGTTTGCCAGTTTTGAGTTATTTATAAAAATAATAAAGGTAAGGATAAAAATGATATAGGATAAAAAAATTAAATTAAAAATGGATGATAAATACCAATCACTGAAGGTGTCAGTGCTGCCATCCCCCTTTGCCCCCTCACTGCTTCTCTGATGCCAGACTGCCATGAACTCTTGGCGGGAGGGGAGTTAGCAAGTAGGGAGGGAAGACAAAGAAACCAAAACCACTTCGAGTGCCTGCCAGAAATATAGGCCCACCAACCCCAAGGTTACAACCATGGGAATGGAAAGGACCATGACTGAGCCCACCAAACCTCAGAACTGTTACCAAAACATTTTTTTAGAATTCAATTGAACACAAGTGAGATAATTGGAGGGAGGACCTTGGTAAGGGGAAAATAAGTAGGCAGCTTTTGCACTCAAAACTTAGATCTGGCTTTTTCTACCTTGTAACCACCTGGCTTTAGTAAAAGTATTCCTTTCACTACAAATGAAATTGAAGGCTCTTTCTATCTAAATGATGAATTTGGGACAAGCCCAACTGTCAGTTTCAGGCAGCTGAGCATCGTATAGTGCTGAAATGCAAACTGAAGAGAGAAAAAGGCACATGCAATTCAGTTCACCCAAATAACAGTTGTATCACAACGTATTTAAAATGCTACAAAACATTTTCCTTTAAAATGGGTTAGAAATGTTTTGCTTGTTAAAAAATTAAGTAATAGCCCCATGCCACATGGTCTGTATTAACCCTCACCTCACATTCAGCAAATTCAATGCACAAAAGAAATTAAGTGGTGGAAACCAATAAATAAAAGTGCCTTTGATGCAAAAAGGAAATATTTGGTACAATTAGAACGGCAACAAAAGGAAAGAAAACAGAAGAATGTATCACTTCCTGGCTTCCCTGAATAGTTTCAGGGACTTCATCTCAGGAGGGAAGACATTAGAAACTTCAAATTTATTCTTCCAACTGGGAATGCTGGAAAGAAGTTGTGTTTAAGGGAGGGAGGTGGTTAGCGTATTAGGAAGATACCATCTCCTCTCTGTTGTATTCTGGTTTCTAACTTATTAAATATTAAAATCCACAAAGATTAAGTGTTTCAATGATTTTAAATCTGCTTTTAGATGTTGCAAATCACCCAGATTCTCTTGACAGTGAGATGGGTGGCACAGAAATTTAATAAATGAATAAAGTTCCACAATTCTATGTTTGAAAGGATATCTGCTCTAAAGTCCCAATTTCTTCTCATTCCAATACGGTATAAGCACACTGATCCCCCCCCCCCCGCCGCGCCAACACAATAAACCACATGAACCACCATTTTCACCTTGCAGAAAAAGGGGCCTATTAAGACATGAACTGATCTCCTTCCACTTAAATCTGGTCATACAGCCTAACGTATTTGAATTTGTACTGCCTGATATACCACTTCAGGCATATCTCTGCAGTGACTCTTTGGAGAAGGGTTACCCGTGTAAGCTCACTTTGTTTGATCTGCCTTAACTTTGCATCTCAAACTGAGGAACAGTAAGGAGTGGGACAAGGAGGAGGGAAGTATTAGATACTAGCTACCGTAGCAATTTGAATTCTCTCTGATGCGATTGCTCCCACTTCTAGCAGGAAAAAAAACAGAAAGCTATCTTTTCTAGCTGCAAAACATTATTCTCTCTGACTTTGTATCTCATGACGCTTTCCAGGCAGCTGAGCAACAAGTGAAGAAGGCAGAGATGCTACCCTGGTCTGCAAAATAGCACAGCTCACAACTGATCATTGGCAAAAAGGAGAAACACGGCCTGATTTTTTTACATGTATCCTGAAATCTACAAGTACTTACTAGGCTGTTATGCGTCCCTGTACACCAAGTGAAGGTGAAAGAAAATGGGGAAAGCTGGTACTTTGGTTGTCCTTTTGCAGTTTTGGGGTAGGGTCTGGAGAGGGATAACACAAAAGCTTTCTGTTCCTCTACCCCAGAGATGGCAGAAAATCTGCTTTATTTCTCAGGCAACTGGCCACAAAGCAAATATAAATACTGGAAGGTAGCCAGGAAGGCAGCTTCCCTGTCCAGTTTCACAATACAGTAACGATACATATGATATGAGACACCAGTTCAAAGGAAAACACTTTGATTAAAACGTGATCTTTAATTTTCAGAGGACAAGCTAATACTTGGCACTAATTAAAGTGAAGTCTCCTTTTTCCTTTCACCCACCATTAGTGTTAAAATCTCACATCTAAAAAGTTTTGCCCATCGTGGACATAATCACCTATACAATATCCTTCTTGTGATTATGGAGTGGGAACATAAATTTGCAGTGGTTGTGTAATTGTCAACCATCAACCTATAACTTTAATCCATTATTTTGGCTGGGGAAAAGAAGACAAGAGAGTTGAAATTAGTGGATGTAATCAATTGGTGCATGAAAGTTAATGGCGGACAAAAAAAAAGAGTTGAAGTTGAACAAAGCAGGTCTAACTCTGAATGATGCTAGTAATTTAATGATAAATATAAATACTTGTCCAGAAATAAATTAACCACTGTTTATTTTTGTGTTTTGTTTTTTAAAGGACAAATACATGACAAATAAAATGTGTCTGGCAGCAGAAGCAGCATTACAGTAATTCACGACAATATAGTTGACCAATTATATTATGAACTACCACACTCAATATTGTGATTGTGGTGTTCTGTGCCTGCTTGTATCTGGCTTAGCATGATGTGCAAATCAGCCGTTATGACTTCAACAAACCATGATTAAACAAAACATGACAAGCTTATAGTTTTTACATTTTATTTTCCTCATTCGCTATTCTTTCTAATTCCTTACATAGCCCCATAGCAGAAAGTGACTCTGTGTATTTAAATAGACTATAGTCCACAAAAACATTTGAGATGCTGAATTTATTAATTTTTCTTCCCAAAAGACTGCTGTTTTTGGGAAAATAAGACATTTCAATCATGCACAGTTAATCATTTTGAAAGGTTCAAGTTAAAATATATAGTTCCTGGAATAATTATTGCAATTGTTGTATATTTAAAAAAAATTTAAATCTAACATACAGTACGTATCTGCTACTTTTTGACTTTAAACAGTAAATTACAGAAATTCTAAACACTTTGTTTAAAAGTTTTATTAAAATCAGTTGGACTTGCTTCTATGTAAACATAGTTAGAATTCTTCTGTTTATTCAGGGAATTAAATTATAAAATATTTAACATTCAGAATTAGAGGGCCTTCTACTGTCAGTATTATAAAATGCTCATTGCAAACTTATACCATTTTGGGAAGGGAAGAAATATATATGACATGGCAAACTTGCATTCAAATTCAAGTGACTTCAAAAATCTGTTTCTCATTTAACTTTTCCAGTCAGAAACTTTATTTTCATATGTAAACACTGTTGCATAATCAGAACTTTTCTAAAATACAGACTAATGCAAAAAAAAAAATCAAAATGTTAAAAATGCTATTTAATAAAGTGGTATGCTTCGAAGATAAAACATTGATTAGTTTCTGCCCTCAAACAGTCTCACTTATAAGGGAAGATTTTAAGGAAAATTTAATCTGGTGTCCAAATATAACATTACTTTAAACATGAGGTCATCTAAACATCTGTCTCCAATATATCCATAGGGATTTAAATCAAAAGTCTGCTAAACATGTACAATCATTTAGAAAATAAATAACAGAACAAATTTTCTCTTGATTATGATTATCATGCATTTTAAGAGGAAACATTTATTCTAATAAGAAAAGTCTGAATTTGAAGTTTACTGACATTAAAGTAAAATAGTTTCTTTCCAAGAATATGACATTGATTTATATTTACTCTAATCCTGAATAATATCCACGATTCAATACTTGAGAAACAAGGCCTGTGCTTTGACAATTTTAGTACTTCAGGGCTCTGTTAATATTGTAATAGAAGAACTGGGTGATCACCAAAATATTTAACTTTGAAAAGCAACTGGAAGAATAGCTTTAATTTCACATCCATTTTTTTTTCTTTGTGTGCAATTTGGATTGCAATTTTTGCAATTCCCAGGCAGAAAGGGTGGTCTTATACAGGGGTTAGCCAACTATGGCAACATTAAGACTTTCAGACTTCAATTCCTAAAATTCCACATGACTGGGAATTCTGGGAGTTGAAGTCCACAAGTCTTAAAGTTACCAAGGTTGGACACCTCTGTTCAAAGGGCACCTAATTTGGAAAGACGGCCATCCCTCTGGCAAACAGACAAGATCAAAGCCTTTTGACCCACACAGACCAAAGGGTCTTGACTTCTGACACCACAATTTCACCACAACACCACCTTAATTTCTGACACCACAATTTCATCTATTGCAAAACCCCTGGATTCAATGCTCCTCTGATCTTCATAATGCCATGAACAAGCAAGCAATTAAAGTTAGTGTCTTAATATTTTATTTTTCACTCATTTTAAGATAAGTTAAAAGTTTTTTAAAAACTATAAATACTGATCCAGAAATTTAAAAAACAGCTTCAAATTGGCTTTTTCTTATCCCTTACTGTAGCAACTTGTAAGCCAGAAGTCCTCTGTGGCTCTGAATGGCTCTCTCCTTCTATCCCTTTTAGGATTTCTCTCTCATCCTCACTTTAGTATAACAATGTAGCATTATCTTCTATGCACTTCCTAATTCCATAGTACACAGCAATTTTATTTAACTCTCCTACCAAATTAGTGGCAGGGACAATAAAAGAAAAAGAGTGATATTTGATGGCAGTGAAGTTCTATGCCAAATTATTGACTCCATATAGAATTTAGTCAAACCTTTTCTGTGCTACTTACATGCATTCACTAATCTAATGTAAAAAATAGGAAAAGACAGAATCTTAGGAAGCCACGGTCCTTATGTAACTAAAATAGTGCAGACAATCGGGAAGTGAGCAGGCACCTTTATCTTTGCTAAAATATGTGGCCTTAGGGCCATATATTTATTACATTTTAGTCCACTAATAACTTCAATTCTCTCGGTGTACCGCAAAGCTTTTTAACATACTTGACATAAAAAACATTCTTTTGGTGGTAGCTCCAGAGTTGTGAAATACTCTTCACGAAGGTTTCCACACAACTTGCATTATGATCTTTTTTTAGTACTTAGGAAAACCTTAGCCTCTCAGGATTTTAAGCAACATTTTGCATTTTAGAACTTTAGAATTTTATTCCTCTTTCAGCATTATGAATTATGCCTTATTGCCATGATTATTGCTGCTTCTGATTTTTATTGTTTCCTGTTTTGAAATCTGTTTCTTTTATGCTGGTTTATATTATCGTCATATTATTTTTTTTCCCCTCATTTCTATGTGGGGGAAAAGAAAACAATATAAAGGAGAAAAGAGGAAAAAAAGAGAAATGCATACCCCTCTCCTGCGCTAAAAAGGCTAACTATGTCTTTTTCTGTTATTCATTTAAATCAATCCAATTTTTTAAAGTCCTGGCAGGAAAACTATATGGAATATACAAACAGAGGTGAATTTTGCTGACTGTGGTATAACTGATAGGGAGTGGGTGTCCCTCCTATATTGTAGTACCTGAGATCTTATTGCAGATGGAGAATATCCGTAATAATTGTTTTCAAAAGAACACAGGCATCTAAATTCACTACTAAATTTCCAAACTGATTTTAATATATTTAATAACTTCTGCCCCCAAAATGACAACTACAACACAAGAGGAGCTCGTGCTATGTATTTAAAACCCCACTCTCCAATTTCTCAGTGCCCTTTGGAATAATCTTTCTACCAGCATACAATTAGCCCCAACTCTGCAAGCCTTTGGAAAGGCCATGATGGACTGGGTCTTTTCTGATTAATCAGTTAAAGATTTCAATTTTGATAACTACTTCATCTTATTGTTGGAGTAAATTTAAATGAGACATGAAGTTTTGCATTAGTTGATTAAGGTTTCTCTTAATTTTGTAACTTATGCTGAATCACCCGATCTGACCTGGGAGGCCACAGAAATGGTTTAGTAAATAAAATATACTGAAGACATCCAAATTCTTCTGAAAAGATTTAAACAGTATATTCTGCATACTCTTGAACGTCTACAAGAGTCTATTCTACAATGTATTCATTTTTTATGGGCTTGTTATAAAGAGGTGTAAAGATTTGTAAAGAGACATTAAAAGGTCCTTTATTACACAGAGTTTTGAAGGACTTAGAGCTGCAGGCTCATATCAAGATATTAACATTGTTTTAATTGAAGATACCTTTATTTTACACTTCTCAAACTGGAGTGGGGAGGTGATGTTTGACCATTTGCCGCTAGAAGAAAACGAAGCTAACCTCTAAATAATGCCCTAAAAATAATTCATTGGTAATGTAGCAAACAATCTAAAGACTTGATTGAATCAACCCTTCAAATCAAGTATGAGGCACTTTAAAGCACTGAATCAAATCACACTATGGGGAGATTTATTTATTTTTTAATCCAATTTATATGCCGCCCTTCTCCGGAGACTCAGGGCGACTTACAATCTTTAAGCACAATTCAATATGCTTAGCAATAGCCTTCATTCTTTAGTATATGCCTGCTTATTGGGGCTTTCGCCCCTCCCCAGGCTGTTGCTGAGCACAATGAGTTGTGCTCTTAGAATGTAAGCCACCCTGAGTCTTCGGAGAAGGGCGGGATGAAAAAAAATTTTTTATATAAAGTCAGCTTATTGCCCCCAACACTCTGGGTCCTCAATTTACCTACCTCGAAAGGATGAAAGGCTGAGTCAACCTTGAGCCTGGTGAGATTTGAACTTGCCTTAATTACAGGCAGCTGGCTGCTAGGCTAAGTGCTAACAGCCTGCACCCCCGAGACTCTTGAAGACAAACGAAGACAAACTATTTGAAGACAAACGAAGTATTTGATTACTTCATGGCTTTAGCGTCTCACACCTTCAGTATATGAACAAACTGGTTGATAATGGGAATTCTGATACTGACAAAAGTAGCCAGGCAGTGAGTTTTATCACTGCCCAAAACCTATTAATCAGATCAAATAAGGAATAAATGTTCTATTGCTATTCTTTTCTAATAGAATGTGTTGGAGGAAGGAATGGAGAGAGTGAAGTTCAAGATTTATTCTGTGGCTTTAAAAGGTTAAGTGGCAGTGTGTAAATCCTCTATCCTTTCCCTAAGCCATTTATCCTTATTCTTCATTAAAACTCAGTCTATTCTCTCTATGGTACAGTCTGTTAGTCTAATGTCTGCAGTTCTTCAGCTAATTCATTTTTCAAGTCCAGCATAAGTAGCCCAAAGATCATAACTTTTCAAATAACTAAATAAGCTCTCCTCTTTTATCCACCAAACCTCTAATGATTTTACTCAAAATTTATTGATAATGGCTTTTTATTGTTTTCATTAATATTCACTTCTCACAAAGATGCAATTTTAATATATAATTTTACCATTAGTCTAATTTTTACATTAAATTAAATAAAAATGATATTCCCTATTCACCTGCAACCCATCACTAAAGAAAACGGATATTATTTTCTCAATTTTTGAATTTACTAAAAGTATTAAAATAGCTTTATACTGCCATCTAGCGGCCAGTTTTAATAAGTGGGAGAGCAACTACATAGCAACTAACAGTTATATGCAAGTCTATTCAGAAGCAAGTGAATATGACTTATTCTCAGGTAAACAGTAGGTATTGGGTGTTCAGCTATGGCTTAGGAATATAATTGTACTGAAAAAAAGTGTCTACTTTGAATGAAACAACAGCAAAATACAGTTTCATATAATGAAAAGAACATTTAAAGCCAAAGAAATGTATTCTTGCAGACTGCCTCAGAAATACGTGATTCAAGTTAATTAAATATATATTGAGGAAGTCTTTCTTTCATACAATATTTCAAATAAGCAAACAAAATTCAGTGTCACTGTTGATAACAGTAGCCAATTGCATAAATATTACACAGCAATGAAAAGCACAATGCTGTTCATAACGAATAATTATTTAGTCAAACCACAAGTTATGTTCAATATTGGCGTACTGCTGCTAAGAACCATGGTAGTGCCGTGGTTAGAATGCAGTAGGATAGGCTGCCCACTGCGAGGGATTCAATCCTGACCAGCTCAAGGTTAACTCAGCCTTCCATCCTTCCACTGTCGATAAAATGAAGACCCACATTGTTGGGAGCAATATGTTGACATTGTAAATGACTCAGAGAATGCTGTAAAGCACTGTGGAATGGTATGTAAGTCTAAGTGCTTTTGCTATTTAGTTTAAAGAGGCACAAGTGCAGCGATACCATGTAGAGGTTGACAATTTCTGCTTTTCTACCCTCCATCACTACTCCTTCTATGCTTCAGCTGTGCATATTAAATACACAACAACAAATCAAGCCTCCACCAGTTGTGATGGAGTAGTGCTGTCCTGATTGCTCTCTGTTCTGTTCTTAAACTAATGTGTGAACACAACTTTTAAGGAGGAAGATCTACCCTTTGTCTGGTTTTCACGAATGAAGCATTTGCAGAAAGACAATGCTAGAGGCAACTACACGGTTGGCACTGCATAGCAGACGAAGCGACTGAATGTGGGGAAAGGAGGTTAGTTGTTCTCTCTAAGGCAGAAGGCCAATATGAGGAAGTCTAGCTTTGTACAAACACATTATTAAACCTCCCTGAAGAATTAGATTTGGAAAAGGCAAAGGTATATTTGCAAAAAATAGGATAGATGTGTTTCTGTGTTAACCCAGGCTTTGTTTATAACTACACATTTCTGAATCAACCATAATCATGCTTGGCTTTGAGCGATATACCTACTGAATTGTAAAGAAAAGTACCACACAGAATTCACAAATCATGTTAAGATAGGCAAATATATACAAAGCTGTAAAAAAAACTCCAATTTCAAGAGCTCTGTGGCATCTTAGAATGATATAAAGACATTAAAATAATTTTATGATGAAGAATTCATGGAGTTCTGTTAACAAGAATTGGCTCAATTCTCAGTAGGACAAGTAAAGGAGTAAACCTGAAATGACTGATTAATGTTGGCTGGGTAAGGATAGGATTAAGCATAGGATTCTGACTTCTGGCCAGACGTAGGGGTTACTAATTAAAAGAAATACATCGGGCTACTTCTATTTAAACTATATTTTGGAAACTATATTTTGGAGAGGAAAACACGAAAGAGGACATAAGGACAAAGATCCTTTCCTAGTGGTCATAGATACGATTTTCTAATCCATTTGCTCTAGTCATTAAAAAAAAAACCTCTCATAGGTACAAAGATATGATGAACAATCTCACTTATATTAGAAAGGGCTTAAGAATCTAAAAAAGATGCGATAATGTCCTTGCAAAAAGTTAGTCCATAATTAATGAATACTGTAGATGGAAATTGCTTATCATTTTTTTTTTATTCTGCTTGTTTTTCTTCCATGAAATGCAAAGTGGAGGATAGAGTTGACCTGGGCACTCTTTTGGTCCTTGTTCAGTCACCACCACCACCACTCTCCCTTTATTATATTACCAACTTTGCTATAAATTAAATCTGATGGAAATTTTATTAAAGAGTTGTGCCAGTCTGATGTGTGGCAAAATGAAAGCAGTGCAACTGGAAGTAAAAATGCTTATTCTTGTATGCTTAAACTATCTAATAATCCAGCTTTGCCCAGGTATTTATGACAATGCTGCAGCCTACAATTCCCAGCATTCTTTACCCGATTTGCATGCCTTGCCTCTATTGGCTGG
>JANHFR010002405.1:0-11376 GCA_032468015.1 Mimophis mahfalensis | reverse complement strand
AGGGAGAATTACCATGAACAATTTATAGTAAGCAGTAAAAGGAATAGGGTCTGAATGTTCTTGTTATGTATTGAATATATACAGTTGTGATTAGTTAAGAATTATTGGTTAAGGCCCTGTGGAGCCTAGAGTATAAATTAAAGGCATTTGCCTGCTGTTCCTCATTTCCAGTTTGAGTCAATAAATGGTGGTGTAGCTATGCTGGTCTGCTTCTTGCCTACTGAAGCCCACTACACAATAGTTCTAGTCACTATCACTTTAAAATGCTTGATATGACTCATATCTATTTTCATACCAATGTACAGAAAATAATCAGCCCAAAGGATATCGCAAATACAAAAATAAGGCAGATGCATCAATAATGATAAATCTATTTTACAAATGCTTTATGAAAAGCAAAATTCAATAAAGGCCCGGGTGGCACAGAACATGCTAAAATTCAAGCCAAGTGAGAGAAAGTTGCTGTTTATAAAATAGGATTCTGTCAGTGCTGGTATTGCCTCTGCGTGGTCAAATAGTCTCCTTAAAGGAGCAAGCTGACAATTTGAGGGTCTTAATAGACTCATGGCTCCTGCTTGAATAGCAAGTGGAGATTATGATTAGAAGGGTCTTTGTTTAGCTTCATTAGTGTACCAATTACAACTTTACTTCTTTTAGGAAGAACCATTTGTAATAACCCACTTTCTCATTACCACCAGGTTACGCTATTGGAATATGCTTTACATGGAACTACCCTTAAACACTACTGGAAGTGGCAACTAGTCTAAAACAGTAGTCCCTATCACTGGGCCACAACCCGGTACCCGGCTGCAGCCCATTCAGAATGGGTCCCAATGTGGCAGGTGAGTGCACTCATGTGTGCAACTCCACTTGTACAAATGGAACTGTGCACATGAGCATGCTCACCCGCTGTTTGTACGTTGGAACCACCCCCTCCGCCACAGCCAGTCTGCAAAGTTTGGGGACTGCTGGTCTGGAACACAACAATTTATATGCTTACAGTTTCTCGGCATACAGGGAGACACTTGTAATCCTATACTTTTAGAAGGAAAGGTGAGGGCAAGGCTAGGAAGCATTGTTTTTCCATGGTAGTGCCAATGTTTTAGAATCCCTTCTATATGGAGACAGATTGTCCCTTTTCAGCAGGTTCTCAGAAAAAACTAAAAATGGAATTCCAAAATAAAAAGGTGCATTCTCTTAAACATTGTTCAAAACATTAAGCATGCTCAAAACACTGTGCCACTTTTTTAGTTTTTCTGTGTTCCTGGGGTTTTATGTTATTATTTTTAATACAATGGGTGTTTTCACTTTGTATATTAATAACAGAATAACAGACATGGAAGGGACCTTGGAGGTATTATTTACTCTGTAAGAGGTTGAAAGCCATCAGATTGTGATAGTGTATAATTTGAAATAAATAAATATTGAAATGAATACTGTTACTTTTAATTGAATTTGTTGTGTCATAATATTGCACAGTACAAAATGATTTTTGCAAGCCTCTTTATATTTGTTGGCTTAATATACATAGATAGCATTTTTAAAAAGACATTCAGGCATTTAAAAAATGGAACAGAATTGCATTGTGCTTTTGCTTTGACCATAGGCTATTTTAGGACAAATGACTGATCTCCAAGTACAGCTTTCAAGACACTGGAGGATACATTCAGATCAAGGCAGAGAGAAGCCTTACCTCAAACCAAGCACTTTGCTTTGTACTATAATCTATAAACATTAGCCATAAATCATTGTTTCATTTTATAAGAGAAAGACAGTAAACTGATACAACTAAAGATTCACATAAACCATTATAAGAGGAATGTACATTCAGATCAAGAAACACTGGATGAAATGCTGAAGGCTAGAAATAGAGTGGATTTTTTGCATGGTGTAGCTGCCTTCGTAATTCATGCTATACTTTGAAACCCTCAACCTATATGATTCTGGATAGGCTATCTGAACTGAGACATTCTTATCAGAGATAGCCTTGGTTAACAATGGCAATTGGGACTGGAATTTCTGTCACTAAGCAATGTAGTCATAAAGTGCAATGTCATGTGACTGCCACTTTATAATTGCAGTTCTGGCACTTCTGGTTGCTGTTAAGCAAATCTCACAAAGTTAGGCAAATCTCAAATAGTTGCCATTTGCAGCCTCCTGCTGACTTCCCCAATGACTTTGCTTGTTGGAAGGGACAGTGAAGGTTGCAAATGGATATCACATCACTTTGGGATACTGGAATGTTGTAATTACATGTTAGTCACCAAGCACACAGATCACAATCTGTGATAGCCGCAGCTACAAGGACTGATTTCAAGTGCCTAGCACAATTGTAAGTTGAAATAGTCTCTGAATGAGTGGTCGTTAAACTAAACACTATTCTGTTCCAATGTAAACAATGCTAGGCATGGCAGAAAAAGACATAATAATCCAAACAAATTTGTTGGATTAATATAGCTAAAAATACTGTTAACGTGGTTTACACCAGTGCAATCAATATGTATGTTCACATTTTTGTATTCTTGCACACCAATCATAGTTCTATCTTACCATTTCAATATAAACAAGAGCCAGACAAATAGTAAATTTGGGCCAGTTCCTCTTTCCTGGCCTGCCTTAAGTAATATAGAAAGGGGGGGATACAATAATGAATAATAATCTTCTAATCATTTGTTTTAAAAATTCTCATCTCTTTTTGAGGTTGCTAACAACTTTACCCAACAGCACTTTTTAAAATCTTTCCTTTTCTCTCAGCCCATCCACTTTATCTTCATATATTTGCTTTGTATCTTGATCTTTATTCACTCTTTTTACATGACTTAACTACTACAATGACATTCTTTTGTACTGGATACCCATTTTGTATTCAATCAACATTCATGCAATACCCATTCATTTGTGACCCCACCTTGTTTTGTCAACACACTTTTTCAATATCTAATTTCCGTTGCATTCAACTTTTATTTTTCTGCTGACTTAATTCTCATTTCCATGTAGAAAAATGGCCAGAAACAAGATGTTATATACATTTTCACTTTTGACAAGTATTTTTTCTCACAATATATTATTCACTCTCTTTTAAGCAAATATTTACATTGTTCTGATTTATTTTATCATGTACAAACATATTTATAGAGGTTGCACACTAAACAAATCACATTGATATTTTAACATTGGTTGCTATACTACCTATACCTGGAGCTCTTCTATTTTTCAGGCACAAAACATCTATTACTTTCTTCATTAATTGGTTCTTGGATGCTAACATACTGTATATGGTGATATATGGTATATTTCAAATGCTCTCTTTGATCTTCTACTATTATTCCCAAATGTACTAATTTCCCTCACTTAAGTTTCAAATTATTTCTAATTTTTATTTTTATTTAATTAATTTTGCATTGCAGGAGGTTTCTTTTTTAGATTTTTTTTCACTCTATTCCATTTTTTTTTCTATTTTTTCTCAAAAACACACTTCAACTCCGTTTTCTCTGCTTCTTTTAATCTTAACTGAACCTTGTTGTCATTGATTACTTTTTATCAATTTCTTTTGGTCAATAAACCTAATATAGTATATTTATGTTATTTTCCTTTCTTATATCCAGTGTGTCATAAGCACAACCAAGGCTGTTTTACTCTAATCACATTCATGGTATTTTACGTTAACTTAGCATCTCCACCTACAGACTATCATTCAAGTCAACATATTGTCTCAGGAATCCCATCAACTAGACGGCTAAAAATGGAAAGCATGTATCTTATATTAGAATAAGCATAGTCTTACCTGGTTGTTAATTTCAAAAGATGCTGCTGGTACTATTCTGCTCCATGACACTTATTTTATTTCTCAAATCTTTTAGCACCTACAGATAACCATTGAAAGATAAGTTTAAAGAGATGATAAGAAGATGCACTAATACAATATGCAGAAAAGCTTTATTGCTTTTAATTTAGTGTAGGTAAGGCAGCTCCTATTTTGTACCATTGTCATTGGGCAGGATGATTTAGCTGCATGAAGATTAAAAGACAGCTTTACTGTTTGTAGTTTTTTTTTCTCTTATAAAAATGATGCCTGTCATCTTCTGGAAAATACTGTGTTCCTTCTAAGGCATTCTTATATCTAGAACAGTAACTAGAGGCCTAAAATAGTTTCTGTTGCTGAAACTTCCTTCTGTCTGTAACGATGAATTAGCTGGGACAAACATCCCTGCAGCTGTTATAAATGACCTGGTTATAAACTGGCCTACCTTAGAAGTGATTTGGGAACTTCAGTTAGATTAAAACCAGTTAAATGAGTTGCCAATCAGAATTGGCTGATACATATTATTATACTGCTTACCCATCTGTACGAGGTGAAAATCTGTTTCTAGGCCTTATTCAAAATGCTAATACTAACCACCTACAAAGCCTTCAACTCTGAGGCCTACAGCTCCTCCTTCCATATTTACTGAAGATCTTCACTTAATATCTTCTCCAGATGCCCTCAACTGATGATGGCCACTGATGAGGCAAAGTGGGTAAGATACAAAAGAAAGGCCTATTCAGCGGTGGTTGATTAATGCTGTACCAAGGAGCTCACCTGATGCCTACATTATTGTATTTTCACTGTCAAATTATCCTTTCTTTTCTCAATCATTGTAAGAACCATACAAGCATTTTAACATTGTCTTATTACTATTTTATTATTATATATTATTGTGATATAATGCTGTATTTGTCCATTACCATTGTTGTTCCTATTACATGTTATAATTTTATCTGCTGTTTTTAACGATTTACCAGGGTTTAGATTATTTTTATATTATATCTATGTAGTTTTACTTATAAAGTATTTTACTTTATTATGTAACAACAATATTCAATAAATACATTAACAAATCTGTCTGGATATCTTGTCAGAGAGATTCAAAAACATTCAGAGCAAAGAAAAATCTGAAGCTAGGAGGCCATCTAAGAAACAAACTGCCTTCATTTACCGTCTCTATATTTTGCTTTAAAAATATTGTTCAATTTAGATGCCTTAATTCTTAACATTCTGTTGGTTTTATTGTTTGTTCAATTTCTAAAGTGTTTACAAAAGGACAGCATTCCAGTTACATATTGTTTCTGCTAAGGTGAAATCTTTTTCAAAAGAAAAACTCAGTAAAAGCAAACAGAAATGAGCCAGGAGGTTTTTCTAAGTGGCATTATCGGATCCATGAAGATAAACAATTACATATACAAACAAAAAATATGTGCAATGTTTGTTCATGCCCAAGCAGAAACGCTGTTTGTTGCAGATTACATTGAACAATATTTTATGAGAGAGTGCATTGAAAATACTTTGCCACATATTTATCTTGTATTTTTAACTATACTGAGAATTGGAATGTATGTTTAATATTTAGAATTTCTGATGATATATGGGAACTGTTTAGAAAAATTCATTCAGTTTTTTTTCTTATAGTTTTAATAATTCAACCTTAAATGGCACTGAGCTACTTCATTATTTCTTGGCTACAGAGATCAGCATTGCAATAGTACCTAATTGAAAAATGAGAAGAGCTAGATTAATCATAGTCATTAAAAGGAAGAGCATGAGCTGAGTAATATGTACTTTCATTTACTTCACCTAAAAAGTGAATCAATAGCCAGTGAATGGAATAGTTGTCACTCACATGCTTGTTAAAGGAGTGGTGATGGAACTGTTTTTAGGATGTGTCATTTATATTTATTATTGCTATGAGAGGTTATCGAGTCACCTAGGAATATAGCACATTCCTATAAATTTCACAACAGCTAACATTCCTTGCCAAGTTCCTGCGTTAATCACTTTATTTTTATAAATACATCAAAAAGAGGTACTATGTGCTAGTACAAAGCACTTCCTAAGTGACACCAGTGTCCATTAAATGTGGCAGAAGGGGGCTAGATACAAACATTCTCTTCTCCAGCTATTTTTAAGAATAGGAGCTGCATCTTCATTGTTAATATTTTTTAAAGGTGGTAGAACCTTGGTTCTTTAAGCAGATATTTGGAAACTAGGAATGTGTTAGATACAAAAGAAATATCTGGGACTATTATTTTGACTTAATGAATTAATTGGAATGTATACTATAACTTTATAGATTGCATTGCTATTTAGTCTGACACACATTATATGTTTTATTATAAACAGCATCAAATAACAAAGGTTGAGGCTACCAGAAGAGCAAGAACTGGAACTTTGTATCTCTCTTGATACCCAAATTAAAAATTGTGGAAGTACAGAAGTAATATAGTAGTATAAGCTCATTTATGAAGCCATATTCCTCAGTTTTCATAAGGAAACTTCCATGTACAACTTTGGGAAGAAACTTTCCTAGATCAGTTGCTGCCTTGCAAAGGGCCAGGTTGGATATGCTGGTTCAGCAGTGGGACCAAAAAGATACCAAAGGTCAGTTAGGGCAGCAGGAGTCATGGAGTGCAAGGCCCGAAAGGACATAGCCATAGTCTCCCCCGCAACTCATGGATGGGGATTGAAGCACCTCTGTGGTTGTAAGTCAAGTGAGCTGCCAAGTGCCAATTTTTATCATGTGATCTTGGGGATGCTGCAACATCAGTAACTTTGAGGGCCAGTCATAAGTCATCTTATTGAGTGCTGTTGTAACTTCAAACGATCTTTGAATGAATGGTCATTAGTCAAGGACTACCAGTAAGCTACTTATATTCACTTGAATGAAGTGACATAAAAGTATCCATAATAAAATAAATCGCTTGAATGCTCAAAGATTAGGGATTAGCAATTATTAACTAGACTATTAATTAGCAATTATTAACTATTAAAAAGTAATAAATTAGATATAAATAACCAATCTGCTCACTGAATGATATACGTAAAGTCTACATTAGTAACTGTCTGAATACAGTAAAACAACTACAGTATACTGGATCTGAACAGGAATGTTTTATGCTAGAGTAGCCTTGTGAGATGGGCAGCTGACAAATTCAATAAATGAAATAAATAACATTTTACTCTGCAGCATAGCATGCAGCATGGTGTATGAATTAGGAACTGCAGAATAAACATATGAAACAGAATAAATAGTCATGAAGGAAAAACTGAGAAAGTTGAGGTTGGATGCAGCTGATCACAAAATATAATCTTTGAAGCAGTGTATGTGCTTGGTAGAAGCATGGATCATTTATAAGAAAAATATGGAAAGGGATAATAAATAATTTTGGTATAAATAGATTGCTTTGTCATTTCTAATTTGTTTTCTGTACTTTGCATAACACTGCTTACTACAAAAGAAATATTGTAGCGTGTGTTTTATTTGTGTCTAGGTGTGGGGGGGTACGGTACAGGTATATATGGATGTGTGTGTCTCTGTGTGTATGTGTAAAACAGAGAGAGAGAGCATTAGACAGACATATGAGAAGAAATATATGAATAAACCTGAAGAGTGTGCTGTATACAGTACTCAATATTAACCCAGTATCAAGAAATAGGTTTGAAAATAAATCTGGATATTTCCACAAGCACTTTTTCCTGCTTGTAAAAAAATGTACGAAAACTCCTATTCATATATCTGCAACAAAGCTATCTAATTCTTTTATTCTATAGAAAGGAAGCTGATTCAAACAGGATTTTTAAAAGTAGAATTTCAAATCTGCTAACAACCAATTCCAAGGACTGAATATTAGGAAATATATTAGCACCAGTCTTTCCAAAATTATTTATATCTTGCTTGTCTATTCAAACTATATTTTTATGATGTCACTGAGGACCAAGAAGGATCATGGTTTAGTTCTGTTTCAGGTTATACATTTGTAATTGAATTGCTAGTTGCATTTGTTCTTGTATATCAGAAAAGTTAATGTTCTTAAATGTGAAATCTAAAAAGGAGGAGAGGAGACAAGGTGAAATGATCATAGTTTGACAAGGCCCTATAATATACAATATGCTCTTTAACAATTCTGGCAGAATTAATACCTGAAAGTCATCAATTGCTACTTTCTTTTCAATTTTTAAAGAATACAAAAATTATGTTAAAGAATACAACCAATAATAATTGGAACAATGAAGTTTTATATTTTTACCATCTATTTTTTTCTGGTAATTATAGGAAAAGCAGAAAAATAAGAAAAATATTCTTAAAAAATCTATACGTACTATAGTAAAACATTAGATATTATATGTAGTTTATACTGATATGCTAAAATAATTTATTCAATTTTGAGGGGATTAAAATATATCAAATAAATACAGTCTAAGAAAAATTAAAGAAAAATCATTCCTTTTCCTACTGACCATGTATTGGATGCCCTTTCTTCTGAATCCTATACTTTTTTTTAATGCCCCAGCTTCACAGTACATATACTCAGGTACATATACTCAGGAGTGGTCTGAGGTGATTCAGTTGGAATTGATTATGATGTCATCAGAATTCAGATGTATGGAATTTTTTATGTAGAACTATTGTTGGGTTGCCTAGTCTGACTAGCAATTTAAAAAGTATTACAAATAAAGAAGTATTTCGTACCACTTTATATTATTAATATGCTCTATTTATTTCACAATACCAACTATGCCCTTTTTAAAGCTTTTGTTCCTTGAATTTTTCATAGTAACACTAAACCAAGTGGAAAAATAAAGCTTTTGAAATTTCAGTTCTTCCCTTATATGTCACTGTTCAAAACTGCAGTGTATTGCAGAATAGAAATGCTTCAATTTCTTTTATTACACTTATACCTAAAGAGGGCTCCGTATGATAAAGAACTATAGACCAATCTCTTAACAAGGATGTTGATTATAAGATATTTGCATCGATAATGGCTGAGAGATTAAAAAGGTTCCTGATGGGCTTTATCCATGTGAACCAAAATGGTTTTTTCTAAGAGACATGTGAGATACAATATGAGGATAATATTGAATGTCTTGGAATATTATGAGAGCCACCCAGATAAACATTTAGCATTAATGTTTTTAGATGCACAAAAAGCATTTGATAATGTGAACTGGAAATTTATGCTGCTTCAAATGGAAGAAATGGGGTTTGGCCCCAAGTTTATCAAGATGGTTCAGGCAATTTATAAGAAACAAGGAGCAAGGATTATGGTCAATGGGGAGATGACAGATAAGATCAGCACTGGACGAGGTACAAGACGGATGCCTGCTGTCGCCTCTTTTATTTATTTTAACATTGGAGATTTTAAATGGAGTGATTAGACAAGATGGAGAGATAAAGGGTCTGAAAATTAGAAGAATATAAATTTCAAGTGTTCACAGATAATCTGGTTTTCATATTGGAAGATCCGAAAGAAACCGGTCCAAAAGTATTAAAAAAAGTATGGAGAGATAGCAGGATTGAAAAAGCCAAGATAATCACTAAAAATATGACTGAGAAACAAAAAAATGAGCTAACAGAGGAATCCAGACTACGAAATGAATTAAGTATCTGGGGATACAATTAAGAGTAAGATGTGCAACAATAAAAGAGAATAACTATAACAAATTTATCAAACAGATTAAAGGCGACTTAGAAAAGTGGAAGGGGCTCCAACTGTCTATTGGGAAGAATTGCGATGATTAAGATGAATATTTTACCGAGAGTGCCTTTCCTGTTTCAAATGGTCCCGATAAAGTTGGAAAAAGCCTTTTTCCAAGAGCTTAGTAAAATGATTTTAAAGTTTGTTTGGCAGGGTAAGAAAGCAAGAATCAATCTAAAACTGTTGCAAGATGCGAGAATAAGAGGAGGATTTGGACTACCCAAGTGGGAATTATATTACCAGGCAGCGGCCTTAGTCAGGGGTGAAAGAATGGACTGAATTGGGGAATAATAACTCTGGAAGGTCATGACCTACAAACAGGCTGGCACTCCTTTTTATGGTATGGGGCCAGTAAGAACCATGGATACTTTAAGAGACACCTTATAAGAAATGCTTTGTTAAATGTGTGGAATTAAATTAGAGAGCAACATTATACAAAGATTCCAAGTTGGCTTTCACCTATAGAGGCACTTGTTTTTCTGACCCAGAAAAAGATTGATAACATCTACAGGTACAAAGACATCTTGAATGAAGAAGGGGAATTAAAAGCAAAAGCTGAGTTGGAAGACCAGGGCATGGATATAACATGGTTTGTATATTTGCAAATACAATCAAGATACGATAAGGATGTTTAGCTATTTGGTTTCTACCAAAGTATGACACAGCTAGATAGGATATTGTTGGAGAAAGATGTAAAGCTGATGAAGAGTGTTTATAGCTACCTTTTACAGTATAATCTTATGGATGAACAACTTAAACATACAATGATTTAGGACCCTAAATTTATTCTGAACTTTCTGAACAAGTATTTCTGAAATTCTAAAGAGCCACTATGAAATCACTATAAACAATACTTCGTATGAGATGAACAGGTATGTATATTTCATAAATAAATTAAATAAATAAACATTGAATTTGGGATAACTTAGTTTTATTATGAAATTACTCTTACTAATAGTATTATCTATGTATTTTGGAGCAAAGTACCATTCATAATTTACATTTAATATTAAACCACAAATCAGTGTTATTTAGAAAAGTAGGGTATATAAGCTACTTAGAATCAGTTTCCATAGGAGCAGCAAATAAACCCTGGAAAGAGCATACTATTTTTAAATAAGATTTTCAGTAAAATCTGTTGGACTAAAATAATTTTCAAAATTCTTTCCTTACACAATTACTTTGGCTACTTGCAAGAATTTTCCTGAATAAAAGGAATATGTATTTAAATATAAATTTATATTGATTTCTATCCACTGAGAAGTATCTATTTACAAAATTCAAGATGTGCAACCATTGCCATTTAAGTGACTCACATTTTCATAAAATTACTAATTTTTGTGTCAAGTTGTTATTTTCATTCATAAATTTTGTAGCAAACAGCGAACAAGTCCATTGGATATTAAATCAAGCTTTTAATACAATTAGAAGGCCAACTGTCAGAACGTTATGGCAAGTCTACACCGCATCCTTAAACTATTCCTGTCCTATGCTCATGTTTGCTTGACTCTAAATTAGTTTAGAGCAACAGCTCACACAGTAATAGCAATAGCGCTTAGACTTATATACCACTTCATGGGCTTTACAGTCCTCTCTAAGAGATTTCCAGAGTCAGCATATTGCCCCAACAATCTGGGTCCTCATTTTACCGACCTCGGAAGGATGGAAGGTTGAATCAACCTTGAGTCTGTTGAGATTGCAAGCAGGCAGCAGCAGTAGCTTGCAGTACTGCATTCTAACCACTGCACCACCATGCTATTCAGATTGCAATGCAGGCTAACATATACTGTACAATATACTTCCATGAGACAACTTCCCTAAGGTGAAATCCTTCCATCTGAAGTAGGAAAAAGGACGCACACCTGG
>JANHFR010002399.1:131527-154830 GCA_032468015.1 Mimophis mahfalensis | reverse complement strand
GACATGTATGAGTTGGGTGAAGAGGCAGTGTTTAAGACAAAACTAAAAAAACTGGGGGGGGAGGAGAAAAATATGTGTTCTAGTTGGGAAGGTTTCTTTTGTTGGCACCTCGTTCATATACAGGTAGTCTAGAATGTATTTCCTGAAGAAATGCAAAACCTGAATTTATTGGAAGGAGTATTCTTTTCCAGATTTTCTAAATAACTGTATCTTACTTGAGTGGTGAGCAGTGAATACTTATTTTTGGAACATATCTGTATGTTTGTGGAAGAAAGAGATTCAGAGAGAGAGAGAGAGAGAAACAAACATTTGCTGTGCCACATGAGGTGTCAATTTATTGTAGCACCACTAGTTTTTTTGCTAGATGTTATCAGTGTCAGGGTTCCAATGAAACTCTGACTTCCATGGCTGACAATCAGACAACTGCTACTTAAAAGCATCCTCTGTATGTGGCATAGTGCAATCCAATAATGTTCATTAAAGTATCTGTCTACTTTGGTGAAGGTTGGCTACTATACGCTGGGATATTATAAAATAGCAGCAATCCCAGCTTGTACTTCTGGTCAACCTACAAATGTGGCTTTATACCCATCCTTGCAACCGTATGGTGGAGGCTAATGTATTACTCAGTACTCAGCTGGATACATCTCACTGAGAAGGACTGCCTCACCTCACCCTCCAGCCAGTTCAGTGATGGACACCCGGTCTGCTTTCTCATGCACAATTTCATTATGGACAAGTTTGTTACAGACAACCTGACATTCAACGACATCAGTTTAAGTATGAAGTTCCTGAATCAAGAGTTCAGAATGCGGGAATGGAAATTGATACTGACACCACATTTACAAACTTCCTTCCCATGGAACAGCTTGTACCCATTTTCCATCTTACCTCTCTCTGCCTGTTGCTTTTCTTTTTTTCCTTTAGCCTCACCCAATCAAATAGTGTACAGGATAATGATTTTCCTTCCAATTTAGCTGCAACTGCAATATTAATAATTATACCCGGCGGCTAAACTAGAACACACACATCTACATTCCAAACTCATTATTCCCAAGTGTAAATAGTCAGCCCTCTCTCTTCTCTGGCAACCAATCCTTAACTATTTGGCTCTTACCAATTGTGGTCAAAGAGATAGAACACCTTTCGTGGTTGTCCCATACTTGAAAGTTACAACTTTCACTCAGAGAAAGAATGTACTATCTTTTCTTTCTCCTTTATCTTTTATTTCCCACATTTATTATTCATTTAATGTAATTTTCACCTCCTTTTCCCTGATCCACTTTACATTTTCTACCTTTTTTTCTTTTGTCATTATTTCCCCCCTTTTCAGCTCATTCTTATTTTCCCTGTCCGTTTGGCTTTTTGTACTTTTTTATTCTTTATTTTGTGTTTCAGATGAAACTGCATCTGTTCTCATATCATCTTGTCCTCTTCTTTTCAGTGAACTGATCAGATAGATTTTAGGCAGTTACTCTGGTAATTCACATGGTCTGCTTTCATCTCAGGCATAGAAGTTATTTACTGAACAGTGCTACCTGTCCCTGAGTTATGGTCTCATGGTTCATCAACTGCAGTCATTTAGGTCGCCAACTCTTTTTGTTTTTCTTCTGATCTCCCCCTGCCCAAGTCATTCTTCTCTTTCTCCTTCTAATCTTCTTCCTTTTACTTCTTCTGCACCATACTTTGTATGCAATATACTAGCAACAATATTACTATCTGGGGGTCCTCCTAGATTCATAACTACTGCTCGATGAGCAAGTGGCAAGTGTGACTGGATGGACCTTTTCATAGCTCCTTCTTGTCCACTAGTTCCTGGATTGGCAGGCCAGTTTACAATCACTCGTGCCCTACTCTCTTCCACATTAGACTGTTGCAATGCGCTCCACATAGGAGAACCCTTGAAGATTATGTAGAAGCTTCAGCTGATATAAAATGCAACAGCACTGGTAGTTCTTTGTGCTCCTAGCACCGTGTTTGTTGCCCCTCTGCATTGCAAGCTGCATAGGTTGCCAGTTTGCTTCCACATCTAAATATAAAGTGCTGGTTTTATGCCATTGTGGTATGGGAACAGACTATCTGAGGGATTGTACCTCTCCCCAGTTATTTCAGCGTGCTTTGTTAGATCTGGCAGAGAGGGCAGGCTGAGGGTACCATTAGTTAGGGACTCATATTTGGTACATCCCAGGAGACGTGTCTTCTGTAGGGCCCATCTTATGAAACATTCTCCTCCCCAAAATTAGATTAACTCTGTCCCTTTAGTGGAAAGCCCTCAAGACCTGGCTGTGTTATCAGGCCTGGGCTCCTAGGAAACCGGATATTTGTTTAGATGACTCCATTGGTGAGATGGCCATTTTTTATCTTCTCGATGCTTAGGGATTTGTATATGTGTTTGTATGCTATTTATTTCTTAATGCAGATTTCTATATCATTTTATATCTGTTGTTTTTATGTTTGTGTTTTTATCTGATTGCTGCACATCGTTCAGGGTTGCTTTTGGTGAGATGGGCAGCTATACAAATAAATAAAATTATAGGCTCGTAAACAACAGGAAGAGTAGGTAACATAGCCGTAGCCTACTGAATGACATTTTAGCTGATTATGTTTGAAACTCTTTGGACTAATTCAAGCAACAGAATAAGACATAACATGATTTGTTTGGCTTTGGTTTATTATATTAACTAAACCCAGTCATTGTCATTTATTTAATAAATCATAATTAAACAAATGATGATGTAATAACAAGTCTGTCTCTTGTTTCTCTCTTTGTTGAGTGGGAACGATTCTTTATGACTAGTATGAATTCTGAAAAGGTCTTGATTAGCAATACAAGAGACAGGGAGAGAATGTAAGAACAAATGAGAGGAGTGGTAATGCATTCCTGCTGGAACGAGATTGTGTGTGTGTGTGTGTGTGTGTGTGTGTGTGTGTGTGTAATTTATATTATACTATCCCAGAGTTATGAGTTCATGTTACTAACATACATAAAAACTGATTGTACATTGCTGGGGAATTTTGCTTCAAAAATGCTTTTCGGATCAAGTGTTGACAATGCTTGAGAACAGAAAAAGATGCAACTTTCCTTTTCTTCTAAAGAGCCTTCTCTCCCTCTCTGTATTTTTCCATAACCTAGGCCAGTTGATGTTGGCTAGGTTCCAGATCCTTTTGAAATGCTGCCAAATTAACAGCTCCCACTATATCGAACTTTGCTTGAAGGATCTTGTTGAACAGCTTTCTGAGAAAATGTACAATTACCATGTTTACAAAAGCAGAAATCTGTATTTTGGATTAATTTTTAAGGTAATTTTTAACAAGTAGCTTTAAAAAGAGCAGATCCCTCCACATTTGAGAGCAAACATAGGATTAAAATACTGAAGAGTTATTGAAATTTGTGAAAACCTTGCATACTAATTAGGTAGTGCTGGTTTTTTACATAATAGATTAGAATAGATGAGATAGAGGCAGTGAGCTTGGTATCTAATGTACTTAGTATTCTAATATGATAGTACAATAATACTTTTATTGAATGTAGTAAAACGGATGCTTCCTGTTGACAACTTACCAATTTGTTTAGAAAACAGACAGTTCCAGATTGGTTTCCCCATGCTGTACGGCAAGTAATATTGCTATGAAGAAGCCACAATTTAAAGATCAATTGGTTTGGAGCAATTTCAAAATATAGTTATAAACAGTTTCATTTTGTTTTTAAACCCTAAATAACAATTACGAATTACAAATCTTTTGATCACAGGCTATACTTACAAGTTCTGTCTTTCACAATTCAAAACCTACTTGAAATCAGTGACAATCTCTCGCATTTATAATTATGATAATACAAAATTAACTCATTTATGAAAACACTACAAACAGAACCCTATTTATGAAGATACTAATAAATTGTTCATATAATACATGTTAATAGGTAAACTCAGCTTATTTGTGTTACATAATTTGACACAAATGTTTATAACAGGTTCATATGAATTTCTTTCTGCTATTATAGAATTAATAACATTAGTCTCTCTAGAATCTAGAGTCTAGATGTTGTTGAACTCAAGTTTCCATTAAACCTATCTAGCATAGCCAAAAGTGAAAAAAGAATGAGGTTTTAGCTAGCAATTTCTAGAGAGCCAGATGTGCTGAGCTCATCTACTTGTTCAATATCTTTTACCCAGCAGAAGTTGCTGCTCACACTTGATAATAAAATAACTTGGAATAATACGAATTATGGTGTGAGAGACTGAAAAAGTAAAAAGATTAACCCAAAATCCTGTATTCATCTTGTGAATATGATTTTTGCTTGCACAACACTACTGTTCTTGGAAAGAACAGTGAACTCTATACACTATGGATGCTTCTAGACCGAAGTAAAATGTGACATTAAACTCATTAAACTCTGCTTTACAGAGGAAATACAAAGCAGAGGAAATACAAAACTCTGCTTTACAGAGGAAATACAAAGCAACCATTTCTGATTTTGAACTATGCTTACTTATTAAATGAAAGCTTGAAAATTCATGAATAAACTAAAATTATTGAATATGCTAAGATTCTAAGCCACGACTTGATCCTGACTTGCTTGAATATATAATATAAGCTGTGTTTCATTGTAACAGGAAATTGCTTAATTCAAAATCAGAAACAAAAGTGTTTAGTCTCTACTAAACATTTTACTACTAAGAGGAAGAAGCATCAAAGGGTGAGGTAAAGTTAAATCCAAACAAGCTCTCCTCTGAAGCAGAGAGAGTTGCGTGTTTAAAAATCAAAATACTATCACAGCCTTGGGGGAGCAAATTAGATGGTTACCTAAATAATGTTTTGGTTTTTTTCATAATTTTGGAACATCTAACCAGCAGTCACCTGAATGCCTGGGCACAGGAGGAATTTACTTGCCAGTATATAAATGGCTTCTTTACTATTCACTTCACAAATCATTAGTGTAATTAAAAATTCTGATAATACTTTTCACTTACTAATATTATTAACAGTTATTTCTTCTGACATTTCTGTCAGAAAATGATTACAATAATGCTATCAACATTTGCAGACCCCAAGTTTTACTTCCTTCTTTCTATTCACCCTAGTGAACAGCAAAGGATTACACATTACTCTAGATGTCGTGTCATGCATCCTGTTAGTACTGTTTACCAAATAAAAACGGATTAGTAGTGGCCTTAAGGAGGATTCAGAAGTTCTTGTATGTTTATAGGATGAAGAAATAGCTACAGAAGTAGAAATAACATAAGCTAATGAGCCTGTGCTCTCAATATGTAGTTAAAATCTATAGCAAAACTGGATATTATCCCTACATCAAACTGTACACTTATTCAACAGTTTGCTGTGCTTAAATTATTTGTTTCAGTATCAAACAAAATAAAATTTAATGAGGTAAAAAACAAGGCTTTACACCTGGTCAGGAAAAACAAAAAGTACAAGTATAGATTAGTTGAAACTGGGGTCAAAAGCAGTAACAGTGAGAGGGACCTTGGAGTCTTAGTGGATGATCACTTAAACATAAGTCAGCAGTGTTTTGGCAGCAGCCAAAAAAGGTAATACAATCCATGGTTGTATAAACAGAGGCATAGAATCAAAATCATGTGTTGCTTTATAAAGCCTTAGTAAGACCACACCTGGAATACTGCATCCAGTTTTGGTCACCACATTACAAAAAAGATGTTGAGACTTTGGAAAAAGTGCAAAGAAAAGCAACTAAGACAATCAAAGGCTTTGAGACTAAAACATATGAAGAACGGTTGCAGGATTTGGGTTTGGCTAGTCTAGAGAAAAGAAGGGACATGATAGCAGTATTCTAGTATTTGAGAGGTTGCGACCAAGAGAAGAGGATCGATTTATTTTCCAAAGCACCTGAAGGCAGGACAAGAAACAATGGAAACTAATCAGGGGGAGAAGCAACTTGGAATTGAGGAGAAACTTCCCAACAGTGAGGACAATTAACCAGGGGAACAGCTTGCCACAAGAATTGTGTTTGCATCGTCACTGAAGGTTTTTAAGAAGAGACTGACAGTCACTTGTCTGAAATGGTAGGGTGTCCTACTTGAGCAGGGGGCTGGACTAGAAGACCTCCAAGGCAGTGGTAGGTTTCTATCGGTTCAGCCCGGTTCGGTGAACCATTTGTTGCAATTTTGCATAGTTCGGAGAACCGGCAAATCGCACCACTGGCTGGCCCTGCCTGCCCCACCCCTCCCTGCCATGATTTTGTGCAGGTTGGAGGCAAATTGCTCTACTGGCTGGCCCTCCCTGCCCAGTCATTCCTTATCTCGCCCACCATCTTCACCCGCCTGCCTTCGCCCACCCCGGCCACCACTACTTATCTCACCTTCTCGGCTTCACCTCACCTGCTTGTCTGCCTGCCAGGTAAACGTGCTCTGCCAGTTGTGGCCTAGCTACCCACCCCATCCCTGCCGTGCCTCCCCTACTTCCTTTTTCAAGTTCCACCCTTCTCAACTGTCCCTGTTGCTTACTGCTGCGTACCGCTGTTCACGGCCTCCAGGAACAGCGGGGAGGCACTGGGAAAAAGGAGCCGCTGCCATGCTCCATTCACAGCCTCTGGAAACCCCCAGGCAGGCGCTGGGAAAAAGGAGAAAGAATCATGGCTCTTTCCAGGAGAAAGAAACCTCCAGCCAGCCCAACCGCTTACCGGTAGAGCCCGATACTTCTTTCTCCAGAACAACTCCAAGCCAGCAGGAATCTTTCTCACTCCTACAAAAAGGCCGTGCGAGAAAGAATCCTGCTGGAATGGAGCAGCTCTTTTGCTGGAGGCATCTTTCAGTCTTCCGGCAGAGTCACATGACCACCTAGCCACACCCACTAAGAACCAGTTGTTAAAAAATTTGAAACCCACCTCAGCTCCAAGGCCCCTTCCAGCTCTATTCCGATTCTGACTTCGTAAAAAATATTCAGTGCTTTTTGTCTGTGATCTTCAGGAATTTGATCTTTTTTTTCTAATAGGTACAGATAGTTCTCAATGTATGACCCCAATTCGGATCAGAATTTCCATTAACTAAGCAAAGTAGTTGTTGAGTGGTTGGTGTCCAATTTTATGACCTTTTGCCAGTTGAAATCACTGCAGTTGTTAAATGAATTATATGGTCATTAAGTGAATCTGACTTCCCCGTTGACTTTTCTTGTCAAGCTTACTGCAAATAATGATCACATGATCCTGGGATGATAAAACCCTGTACATCAAATTTCAAACATTGAATTTTAATTATGTGATGTGGGAATGCTGTCACATTTGTAAGTGTCATGACTGGTCACAAGTTACTTTTTTTCACTTCCATTGTAACTTTGAATAGTTGCTGAATGAATGGTTATAAGTCGAGGACCCCCTGTACATTTCTTATCTCGGTTTGTTTTCTACTACAGTAGTATATTCGGCATACTATAAAATGTTTCTGTAATGCAGGAAGAAATAAGGTTTTTAAGAGTCTAAGAAAAGGTATAACCAGCTGTGGTGGAAACAGATTCTTAAGTTATTTGATTTTTAATTGCTTCTTTAAGCTATTTAGGTCTTCATGTGTAAAAACAACAACTGTACAGTGATCTCCCTTACTTATAGTTAGTTAACTACTAAGGATATCTCAAATTTTCAAACCATATAGGATACAAGCTTGGAAGTATACAGTGTTAGGACACATATCTTTTTCTGGCAGGAATATCTGCTTACATTCTGGGAATATATTGTTTGTATTATATTAATGTATATTCTAATATTTGCTTGTCTCTCAGTCCATGATAATTGTTTCCAAAAAATAAAATGACTTCATTTCCAAATGACCACTTATGTTTGCGTAGGAAATTACTTCAATTTGCAAGTCGTCAGTAACTGATGAAAAGTGTCATAAATTGTCTGAGTGAATATTTTGAACAGTTAAGAGTTACTGTGGTCTTTGGGAAGGATTTAATGACTGCCTTATATTTGTTTCACTTCTGTGAGAGTGTAGATTTTTCATTATATTTAAACCTAATCTGTTAGTGGTATGTTTACTGTTAAAGTGTTCTTATTTCAATAGTTTAAGTTGCATTATCATACGAATTATAATATATATAGTTTGTGCAAGTGAACCACAAGATCAAGGTTGGTATAAAAGTAAATAGTTTTAATTTTCTTTTTAAAAGTAATATAAACTTACCACCAATATAAATTTAGATTTTGACATTTATTCTTTATCAATTGAATTATACAGGAGGACGCTTTTGATCAAAATGATCAAAAGATTGTCACTAATTGACAATCAACTTAATGTAATGAGTTAATTACATTTACCTAGCCTAACTTGTTAATAATAATGAATTAATAAACACAGTGTCAGCCATGTGGTGGAACTCTGAGACACAGCTCAATGTACAATTTTATTCTTAAGAACATTGTACATTGATTTAACCATGTTTTGAATTCTGTATGAGTTTGGCTCTGTGAATTATCTGTGACTCTAATGTAATATTTTTTCTCCTTCCTATATCCATAAATCTTTCCTTGGTCGGAAGAAACCCTATAGGTGTAATAGGTTAGGAATATTATATTGGCTGAAAGAAAGCCTCTGATTCTTAGCTTTGATTCATTAAATAGGCTTAGATAAGCCACATCATTTTAGACTTAATCCATCTCAAACCAGAGCCACTTTGGTCTAGTGGTTAAGGCACCAGGCTAGAAAGCAAGAGACCGTAAATTCAAGTCCTGCTTAGCCATGAAAGCCAGCTGAATGATCTTGGGCCAGTCACTTACTCTCAGCTCAGCTCACCTCATAGGGTTATTGTTGGGGAACAATAGGAAGATTAGATGTTTTTGCTGCCTTGAGTTATTTGTAAAAATAATAAAGGTGGGATATAAACAAATAAAATAAATAAATATTTGTAAGCTGAACAGTAATGACCTCAGCCACATGGTTTAGATTGTGATAAGAAAAAGGACTAGGCTTGTGATGCTACAATGCAATACTGCTTTTTTCTTTCCAATCTCTTTCTGCTACAGTTCAGAGGAGTTCATTATAAATTTTAAGCACCTTATTGTAGTTTTTATGGGCTTGGCTTTCTGTTGACTTATTTAATAAATTTATTGGCTGCCAATAACCTTGGACAGCTTACAATATTACAGGGTAACCTTGGACATCTTACAGTGTTAAATATTTTGGTAAGTTAGACATTGTAGTTTTTAAACCATGGTATATTAAAGCAGACCAGTGTGCATTATTCAGTGAATGGTGGTAAGTAAACAATAATTTATGAGTTACCCCAGTTTTATATGTGACATTTGTGAAACATTTTGAGTATACAATTATAGTGCATTCTGTTGAAAAGAAACCAAGCATATGGCTTTCAATTCAGATGGGGATGTTCTGTCCATAGCTGAGTTCTGAAATAGAAAATACTTTTTTTCAAATTCATTGTAGATTCTTTCTGTGTGTAATACTGAGTGCATGACACTGATTGGCCACACAGTGTAACAGTAAAATCCTTTAAACCCACAGGATGGGGAGATCTTGCAGGCCTCTACTCCTCCTCCACTGAGCAAGCCGCACACTGAGGCTCCGAAAACTAAACTGGGTCCGCCTCTCAAAAGCGCACCGGCAGGCAGCGCTGCAACCATTCTCTGGTCAGCTCAGCTCTGCAACGCTCCCAGAGCCCCGCAGGGTAAGCAGAGCCATCCACCACCATCGGGTCTTGAGCCCAAGAGAAGGGAGAGGGCAGAGGGCAAGAGATGCCTCCAATGCCCTTCACTTTGCACTGCTTTGCTTCACCCTGGGAAAGTTGGGAAGAGAGAAATCTCCTTCGGCCGCTCACCGGGTCTTGCACCCTCACCCTGCTCAGGATCATCCATGTGCTACCTTCACCCAGCCTGTCTCATGCTCAGCGCCAGGCTAATCATGCCCTCTCATCTCTCCCTGGATGGAGACCTGGTGGTGGTGGATGGCTCTGCTTACTCCCTCTTCCCCATCGCCCATTCTGGCTGGATTCTTTTTACCCACTTCAATCTAGAGGAGCTAAAGAATCCAGCCAGCACAGGCAATGGGGTGGGATAAGCAGGGGGTGGGAAGAGCAGAGCCGTCCACCACCACCGAGCCTCCAGCCAGATAGAGGGGAGAGGACATGATCAGCCCAGCACTGGGTGAAAGGCAGGCTGGGTGAAGGTAGCACATGGACAATCCTGAGCAGGGTGAGGGCGCAAGACCAGGTAAGAGGCCAAGGGAGATTTCCCTGTTCCCAACTTTCCCAGGGCGATGTGAAGCAGCGCAAAGTGAAGGGAAGCAGAGGCATCTCCTGCCTTTCCCTTCTCTCGGGCTGGAGACCTGGCAGTGGCGGACAGCTCTGTTTACCCCATCCCTCTTCCCCATCACCCCTTCCCTTTTTTCCCTTGCTGTCCAGGTGCCTCTTCCCAACTTTCCTGGTGCAAAGCAGCACAAAGTGAAGGGAAGCGGAAGCATCTCCTGCTTTCTTCCTTCTCTTGGGCTGGAGACCCGGCAGTGGCAGACAGCTCTGGTTACCCCATGGAGACCCGGGAGCATGCAGAGCTCAGCTGACTGGCAAATGGTTACAGCACTTCCCGCCCAGTGCCAATTTCTAGTCCCACTTCTGACTGTTTTTGGTCGCAAACTGAAGATTTGTTTGCGAACAGAGTCAAACTTTCTCTTGATTTTTTGTTCGGGAACCAAATTGGTTGCAAACCAAAGCGTTTGTGAACTGAGGTTCCACTGTATTCCAGAGGAATCTTAAGTGGTCATGAAAGAGACACAAATCTAAATATCACCAGAAACGGTGATATTTAGTGTGATATCACTAAGAAATCTTGTTGACATTTTAAATAGTAAGACAATAAATATATGGATAAAGCTAGAGAATTATTTTTTTTTAAATGAGACTTGTTAAATTGCCCAAATCATACAAGATGATACCCCCAGGGATCTAATTATTACTAGAACAAGTGACTGAACTTATTTATTAAAAAAAAATACTTTGTCACAAGTATATTAAACACTATCTCCCTCTCTTTCATGCACACACACATGTTTGTGTTTGTATTCGTATTCGTGTGTGCATTTTTTTTATATGCTGTCAGTTTTCAGATAGACGTATCATGATAATATACAATGCATGCATAATAAATATAGCAATTTAGATTATTTAATATATGTACTGATTTGATGCAATAAGCTATTGTTTTCTTGTCACAGCTTTGTGTTTACTAGTATAAATTATGTTTCAGGAAGGTCTGAATGATTCTCAAGAGGCTGGAGTCCCTGAAGTATTGGAGGTGATTCGCTATGAATATCATGTTCTATATTCCTGCAGTTACCAAGCTCCTGTTCTCTATTTTAGGGCAAGTTTTTTAGGTAAGTGAGTTCTATATCAAGCAAACATTTAAAACATACATAATGACATACATTTTGAACTTAACAGGCAAAATTTTTTTAAAAAATGAATGAGTGGTTTATGATTCATTTCAAGTACATATTTCAGTATTTGCAAGTATCAGTATCTTAAGGGTAGATGATATCATCTCTGCCTGAAGAAAGCTGATCTTTAGAATTCTGGCAGCAAGACTAACTGTGGATCATTTTCTTTACTTATTTTTTTAATGTTAAAAATATTGGACCATCCTCATAAATGGAATATTGAACCTTGAGACATACTGAGGTAACTGTTAGGGGCTTTTAGAAAAAAATATCTAAGTCTGTAAGTTTTAATGATGAAAACAAATTAATCATATTTCAGCTGTTTTGTGCATAGTTTTTTAAAAGGAGTGCTAAGGGGTTGGTAATATATGTTTTTTATGTATATAGTTATTTAGGTTTTTTTTACTTTGCTTAGGAAGGTAGAAAACTTTTCAATCTTGAAGACCATTGTTAATTAACTTTAATCAGCAGATTAGAGTAGCTTTTCCCAACTATAATACTCTCCAGATGTATAGACTTCAATTCTCAAAAATTTCCAGACAACTTGAAAAATAGTTTGAAATATTGGTTAAGGTGTTGAAAAAAAATCAGCTGACTGAGTTCTAGGCCTGCCTTGAACATAAAAACCATCAGGATAATTGGGTTAGTTTCTCTACAACAACTCAGAGTTGTTGTAGGGAAAATAGGAGACAAAATATTTGGCATGTTCTGTGCCTTGGGATGATGATGATGATGATGATGATGATGATGATGATCATCATCATCATCATCATCATCATCATCATCATCATCATTATCATTAAATGTTCAGTTGACTGAGTTTCATGTTTAATGAATAAAGTATATCGTAATAACAACAACAAGCTACTACTACTACTACTGACTGGAAAACCTGGACTAGAAAATGGGTAAACTTTTGAATATCTACCACACTTTACATCCACGAAGTGACATTGACAGGTTATACCTGCCAAGAAGAATAGGGGGCAGGGGTCTATTGCAAATCCCGTCAAACCATAGAAGAAGAAAAAATAAGTTTGAATGATTATGTGAACCAAATACAGAAAAATTGCTGCAGGCTGTGAAAATGTTCTCCAAATTATAAAAACAACAGAATCAAAGGCAGAATATAAGGAAAAACAGCTGGATGACAGATTAAATGGATGGAAAACCAAAGCTTTGCATGGACAGCCCTTGAAAAACATTGAAGGAAAATGTGATAACAACTTGACATGGGCATGGCTTAAGAGAGAAACCATCAAGAAGGAAGCAGAAGGCTTAATACTGGAGCTGAAGAACAAGCACTACAAACTGCCAGTAATGCCATGAAAGCAAAGATACAAAAATCCACTGACAATCCAAACTGCTGACTTTGCAATGACAAAGTTGAAACTGTTTGACACTTAATATGTGAGTGCAGCAAAATTGCACAAACCGACTACAAAGCTAAACACAAGCGAGTTGCTAAATTAATCCACTGGTCATTGTGTAAAAAATATGCCCTACCTGTATCCGAAAAGTCATGAGAACATAAAGTGGAAAAAGTTGTTGAAAATGAGATAGATGGTAAAGATCTTGTGGAACTTTAAAATACAGACGGATCACCATTTGGAACACAACGCACCAAATATTATGGTTGTTGAGGGCCAATGCATACACTTTATTAATGTTGCTGTACCAGGAGATCCCAGAGTCAAAGAAAAAGAAGTGGAAACTATCACGAAATATTGCAATCTGGCCATCAAAACTACATGGTTATGGCTGAAACATGTAACAGTGGTAGCCATTGTCATTGGGGCACTTGGTACCATGTACAAAGAATTTTACATAAAACAACAAGAAATTAGAGCTTCGTGTAAGTTATTATATACCAGGGGATCTGCAAAAAACTCTGTTACTTAGAACATCATATATTTTAAGAAAATACTTGGTTGATATCTAGTATGCTTGGTTGATACCTAGTATGCTGGCAGCAACCCATGTCAACCATTAGCACCAGTCACTGGTATTTGTGATACATTTTTAAAGTTATCCTATGGAAATAACATCAAGTGTCTGGAGGAAGATGATCACTACAAATAGGTGCACATCCTTCAGGCTGACAATATTAAACACACTCAAATCAAAGTTAGAAATTAATACATCATGAAAGTGAAGAAGATGTTAAAGTCCAAACTGAATGAAGGAACTCAACACTTGGGGAATTCCAGTCATTAGTTACACAGTTGGAGTACTGGACTGGACTCAAGAAGTACTAAAAATCCTGGAAAGGAAACCCAGAAAAATAATGATAATGAATTATGCCCTTCATCTATAAGGTGATATTGACAGACTCTACTTACCAAGGAAAATAGATAGGAATGAAAAGTTGCGAGTACATCAGATGGTTGGAGAAGTAAAATATGCGGAAAAATATCTGAAGCACAGTGAAAAAGATACACTGAAGTTAGTATACCAGGTAGGCTTACTGAATACTGGAGAGGCCAAACTGGCTTACAAGAAAGCCAAATGAAGAATAGAAAAGAGGCATGGGAAGATAAAGTATTACATGGCCAGTAGATTAAAACAGATAATAGCAAGGCGTCGCAATAGCTAAAAGCAGGAAAGTTGAAGAAAGAGAGAGAAAGGCTAATTCTGGATGAACAAGAGCAAGCCTTAAGAGCAAACATACACAAACCCAGAACTGCGAAGACAGCAACATGCAGCAAGGCCAATCTCTGCAAAGAAGCTGAAGAAACAGTCACCTGGTTAGCTGCTACAACCTGGTTAGCTGCTACAAGAAGATCACACAGACTGATTACAAACAATGTCATGCAAAGTAGCAACAAGGCTGCATTGGAATACCTGGAGCAAATAACATTTACCTGGAAGCAAGAACTGGTGAAACCACAAAATAGACAAAGTTTTAATTACTCTGTCATGTGGTCCCATCAGTTCATTTTCTATCAAGAAGCTAAAGTGCTGTGGGGACTTTAGAATTGAAATAGAGAAGCAACTGCAACTTACAACACCCCTGACTTAACAACTGTTGGTAAGACAGACAAAAGTCCGTGTAGTGGAATTACAGCATCTGGAGAAAAATCACAAAATATAAACATGTGCAAATAAAAGTAAAATAACTGTGGCAAAAGGAAGCAAAAATAGTAGCAATAGTAATGGGCTGCTTGTGTGCAATCTCAAAATAACCAGAACATCACTTGAATGCTATCATCTTTGATAAAATCACTAGCACTCTATTGCAAAAGGAATCTTTGCTTGGAACAGCTTACATACTGCTACAATATCTTTATTATTATTAAACAACAACATCTACCTGTCCCAAGTTATTGGGTAAGACTGTATAGATGGACAAAAATGCCATATAATAATAATAAAGAATACCAGGGGTTGAATACCTATTGGAAGTCCAAACTAGGACTTGAATGATTGTATTATTCTCCTGTCTATGCGCTACATTTTTCCATCCAAAGAGTTGCTTTTGGGATTAGTGAGTTGAAATCCTGAAGTCATTTCTAACTTTAGTTTCTCATACAGCAGCTTCATTAGCTTTTGTGTGTGGAATTATGTTGTTTTATCTAGATTAACACATCTGAATCTTACTAGTGATATCTTTTTCTTTTTAATTAAAAAGTAGCTTAAGATGCTCTGAATGTGCTTGGGAGATTTAATCACTTGCTGCCTTGTATTGTTTAATAGCTTTTAATTTTGCCATGTTAGCATTTTAACTAGCTCTTTGGATGTAAAATTGGAAGAGGACATTTTCCAACAAGTCTGGTAAAAGGGTTTTTAATCTCAGGTTCATATTTTTGCACATGATAATTTAGGGTATATTTGCAGTTTAGGATTTAGGAAATGAGATGCATATCTCAAGCTGTATTGCTTGTAATAGTTTGGTAACTTACCGTGAGATTATGCCGTTGTAATTATTATAAACTTTTGACAAAGTAGCAACACAAGGTTGAAATCTATTTGTAGGTAGGCAAATAATGAAATGCTTGCTGCTTACTTGGTGATTTAAAAATATAAAATAAGAGGCTGATTAATTTAGCATGTGAAAATATGTCATATTTGTATTCGTTGGAACAACATCATTCCCCTTGGGTGAAAGTGAAGGATAGGAAGGAAATGCTGCTGTGGTTGCAGGTACTGTATAAGGCAAGTTTCATCCCCACCCCCCATTTTTTAAAAGTGTGCTATTTTCATATAATTAGTATTCACTATAAGCAGTTAATCACCAGAGAAGAGCTCCCAGAGACAAAACAAGTTGTTTAGCTTGTCAGCATCAGGGAATCAGATGTGTTGAAACATGACTCCTTAAAGCTGGAGTGGATATTGCAGAAGCTGATGGATGATTTAATGCACCATCATTATATTGCATGCCAACAGCTCCCCTTGCAGTACAGAATTTTAATTGTTCCTGAAAGTATAATTATGTGCCATAACATGTTTGTTGGGAATTTTTCCACAGTAGAACACAATAGCTGTGGAAGGATTTTCACAATTAACTCTTTTTTTCTTCTATCTTACATTTTTTCACTGAAGAGCAGGACCAAAGCAGAACTAAAATGGACCATTTCCCCATATAGTTGTTGCAGAGTTGTAATTCAAACAGTGTGTTTCTTTTGAGAGAAAGACAAAGAAAAATCTAACATAATAGATTCATTCAAATTTTTTAAAATGGCTAATGTCTTCAATGGGTAGAATTAGTTGTGAAGACTAACTCTTTCACGATTTAGTTGAGTTTGTTAACAATAATTTGAAAATAACTTATTTAGTTGGATTTATTGATATAATCGTAAGCTTATTTTATCAGTACATGGAATGTGTACATAGAAAATAAAGTTTATATAGTGCTAATTTAATACTATATTTTAATTTAATACATTTTTTAATGTTAATGTTTTCATTGTGATTATTTAGAATCTTGCAAAGAAATATATATTTATTTCATTCGGTCACTGATATTGTTAGAGTTTGTGATATATTAACACTGGTATATTATATCTTGTATTGTGAATATAAATTGGATATAAAGTTTCTCTAATGTGAATATTATTAATTTTCTTTGTTTTTCGAAAAAAATTAAGTCTTAATTTCTTTATCTTTAGTATAGGTAGTCCTCAACTTACAACAGTTCATTTAGTGACCATTCAAAGTTACAATGGCACTGAAAAAGTGACTTATGAAAGTTTTTCACACTTAATGATCTTTGCAGCATCCCCATGGTCACATGATTAAAATTCAACTGTTTGGCAACTGATTCATATTTATGATGAGTGCAATGTCCTGGGCTCATGTGATAACCTTTTGCAACCTTCTAACCAGCAAAATCAATGGGGAAGGCAGATTTGCTTAACAATTGTGTCAGTAACTTAACAACTGTGATCATTCACTCAACAACTACGGCAAGATAGGTTGTAAAATGGGGGAAAGCTCACCTAACAGCTGTCTGGCTTACCAACATAAGTTTTGGGATCATTTGTGGTCATAAGTCGAGGACTACCTAACATCTTGTCTGTTAAAAATTAGAAGAGGAAATTATTTTTGTATTACTAATTGTTTTTTCTTCAATAAAACATTATTCCTGGTGTATGGTTCATATTGCATTATCTACATATCTATGGGATTCTGCAAGCACTTTGTATACTTTATAGTAAAGTAAATTACAACTATGACACCAGAACTGGATTTCAGAAAGCATTCCCGGGTTGGGGTTCTACGGTTCAATCCAGTTCAGGCGAACTGGTTGTTAGTGTTGCTGTGGGCAGTTGGAAGTGGGCCCACCCACCTGCCCGCCCACACCTCTGAGCTATCCCTTATCACTGCATGCGTGTTCCATTAATACTAGAAAACAGCTGAGATGCGGCAGAACTGAAAAATAGGTGCACCAATCAGCTGTCTTTCGGCTCTGGCACGACTCAGCAGATTTCTAGCCCAAACAGAACACACATGCAGGCAAAATGCATGCACAAAGCAAACCGGTTGTTAGACCTGTAGAAACCCATCTCTGGAGCATTCTATGTTTTGTATAACACACGTTACTGTTTCTTTTTAGGGCAGTTTCATATGAGATGGTTCTCTTTTTTTTTTGCAGTGAAAATGAACAGTTATCAGAACTGATGAATGCATACATGTTCTTGCAAGAAAATAAAATTACAAATATTTTTGTCTTAATTTTCTAAGTAGAAGTGACTTCTGTGGCAGCAGTTTTATCATTAAAAGGGCATAAACTTGTTGCTGAAACATTTTCCTGCTTTGAAAGACATTAAAATCAATAAGAACATTATTATTTAGCCACATCTAACAGTTCTTGAAATGTTAAATATAAATCTAAAGATTCTTTTGAACTCTACCACTTCATTCCAAATTTGCTCTTTCCAAATAAAAATCCCAACTAATTAGAATTAATTTTAAAACTATTATTTAATTAAAGGTTGGAAGTAAAAATTATATCTTCTATATTATAAAAGTGCTCTTTTCCCATTTATTTGTGTGATAGTAATGCTGTTGCTGCAGCTTGCCTTAAAACAGGCAGCAACTTTGAAAATAGGTCCTGTCTTCTGTTTCGAGTTTCAGGATCAAATGGACAGACTTTGCAAGCTTTTAGTCTTTTGAAGACAAGAAATTGAGCCTTTATCCAAACATACAAACATATCAGGAATAAATGCAATAATACCAATTTGTATATCTGCTTTTCTGTATTTATAAAGTCTCCATTCTAGAATAGGGCCAATTCAATCAGACAAAGAATACTTGAAACAGAATAGCAATTAAAACATGAAATTGAAATTGTGCATTACCATATCAATAACAGATAGTCATATTTATCTAAGCAAATTTGTTTTACTTAATGTCTGGAAGGAAGCCAGTCATGGCAGATGTAAAATAGAAGTTTCGCAGCAGGAATCAGATCTCTTTTTATGTTTAGCATTTCCTAGTGCTGTACAGCAAAAATTCTTTTGCATTTGCTTTAACCACTTGCCTTTAATTTGAGCAAAAAGAAATTGCTTTCTAAATGTCTTACACAAAAGAATGTTGCAGAAAAATTCTCATGAAATTCTTGTACTTACTTTGTTTTATGAAGTGACCAAAGAGAGTATGATGACAATCTTTCTTTCGATGTATAATCATCTTTCCAGCAGTCTTCAACTGCCTTAGTTTCCTATGATTCAATTAAATCCCAAAGGAGACATCTTGAGGAAACTCCTACAATGGGCCTTTTTCAAAACAGGAAATGTGAGTTGCACAACTGAAAAAATATTCATAGAAGAAGTCTTGATCATCTCAGAATTATTAAGTAAATTCTAAAACAAAATGAAAGGAAATACATAAGCACCTGAAGAATGGAAAAGGAAAATGGAAAACTTCTTGATGGAAGATAGTTTTTGGGAACTTGGAGGACCAGGTTTCTGAACAGTAGTAATTAAAAGTCACATAGAGAGCATCACCAAAAACTTGTTTTGGTTGTTTTCTTTGTGTTAGTAACTTGAAAGCTAATCCACCAGTCTTTTGAGCTTATTTTCTAGTTGTGACATATTCCAATTTTCTTATACAGAGGTTAGTTTCCAGTATTTTCTTTCCTTCCATTATATTGTTTTTGCCCTTGACATTAGTGTTGCTAAATAGTAAACAGAATGTTGTCGTCCATTTTCAGTATGTTAAAAAAAAAACCTGAATCTGATGGCAACAGGATTTCAAGTTCTATCTAAATATGACATTCAAATGTTAATTGGAGGAATAAATCTTGTTTATTTCATGAAGATGAAAATGTCAATGGAATAAGACTATTTATCACAGTATAATGTCCTTCTGACACCTGATAAATGCCATGATAATGACAGTTATTGGAAAAAAAATCAAAATATTGTCTCATTTGTCAAAAACAGAACATATATTTGTTTCGATACAGGAACTTTATTTTATTAAACAAAGCTGATCTAAGAATGAGGGCATAATCAATATTGCACAGAGGATCTTGTTGAGGGCAGCTATCGTACCATTTAGAGTTACATAAGTTACCAAACAATGATTAATAAGGTTGGACATTCGCATTTCTTTGTAGACAAACAAACATCATGACATTATTGTGGTGATTCTTTTAGATTAAGAAGAATTAATGTCATCATCACTGTTAATTTTGTTTGTTTTCAATCATGTACGTTTTAAGATAAAAATTATATAGAGATGTTATAAACAACTTCTCACAATAAATTATGTGGATTTTTTTTTACAGATGGAAAACTGTTAACCTTAGATGAAATATGGAAAAGTGTGCATGAATGCTATAGGGATCGCCTCTGGCAAGGACCATGGGACACGATTACACAACAGGTTACCTATTTCTGTCACTCGTATAGAATTATTTATTTGAAGAATGAATTTTAGAGAAAAAGATTACTGTTACTAGTCCAAATACTGTAACTAATAATTAGCAATGCAGTCAATATAAGAATCATTCAAAATAAACCGTTAATAAACTTTATATGTAACCTGAGAAAGACTTAACCTAATTTTGACAGACCATTTGGAGAAGAGAGTGATAATCATTAATTTCCAAATGTCTCATGTACCAGCTTAGGAGGCTGCATCTTTTTCTAGCTCAGGATGCCATGAAAATAAAACTTGAATTAAGGAAATGCAGACAGGAAGTGTTGGAATGGGCATGGTCATGCTGTCAGCAGTTCCTTAGTGCAAAACAAATACAGTGAAACCTTGGGTCACAAACACTTCTGGTGCTGACCAAATTTGGTGCCGACCAAAAAATCTGCAAAATGTTTGACTCTGGTTGTGAATACATCCTCAGGTCATCACCCAAGGTCAAACACAGCTGCTGCAATTTTCCCTGCTGCAGCAATTTCCCATTTCACACCATTTGCGGGGATACGCATGGCCAATCAGTCTTGCTTCCAGTCATGATCAAATTGGGTTGCAACCAAAGTCCTGGAATGGATTATGGTCATGACCCGAGGTTTCACTGTACTTTCCTAAGATTGCACAGTGTTTGTTGTGCAAGTCTAGAAAAAGATGTCAGAAAAAATGCCAGAAGGCATGGCACATACCCCCTGTTCCCCCTACAAAACATTTTTTTGGCTTCAGAGCCAAATCCATGCACATCCCTCATTTACTTCTTTCCACGTTTTATATGCCAGATGCAGTTAGGCTGAAGCATAGGCTGGTTCAAGGTGATTCAGTTATACTGATAATGTGGGATTCACCTGGCATACACCCAATTACTTTGGCTGAAAGTATTTTGTATTCTCCATTGAACAAATGAGATATTAAATTTCTATCAGATAATTCTGTTAAAAATATTTCTAAGATATTCTATTCACTGTTTTCAAGACTCCAGTGCTTGAGTAAGCCACAGAAAATCTTAGTGGGTTTGGTAGTCGAAGTTCTTAATCTAGAACCAAGTTTAAATATTAAGCCTTTCAGTCAGGAGCCTCTTAAGGATTAGAACCATCTCCTGTTTTCAGTTCTTATTTTTCACTGTGAAAACAGTGGCCTATATACTGCAGTATTTCTGCAAACATCCCAAAGGATAACTTAGTACCCAATAATTCATCTTTTACTAGACGGAAGTTTTTGGTTACAGTGGAACCTTGGTTCGCGAATGCTTCTTTTCGCGACCAATTTGGGTACCAACCGAAAAAGCCACCCAATTTTTGAATTGGTTCACGACTCAAAAATTGGTTGGTGAATAAACACAGCTTTCCCCTTACGTGCATGCGCAGCATTGTCTGCGCATGCTTAGACAGTGTTGCTTTGGATTGCGACAAAATGGGTTCACGACAGAAATCCAGAAACGGATCGCAGTTGCGAAGAGAGGTTTGTCTGTACAATGGTTATGTTTGCTATACAGAAAGGCATGTATATATTCACATGAAGACTATGCACTGCAAATCAGACTTTTCAAATCTAGTATCCACCAGATACCAAATTAAGCAATTTCATAATTGCTTAGTACCATAACCAACCTGGATATGTTTTATATAGTTGACAAGCGGATGACCTGTCTGGGTATAGTGGGGCCTGGGTTCCAATGTACTGAAGCCTGTGTAAAAATTTCCAGGGTTGCTTTCAAGTCAATAAGGCTGTGACAAAGAAACCTAAGTAGACTTCTATTTCTGAAGGGGGAAAAAAAAGCTTTGAAAGGAAGAATTATAATATTATCTCTACTACCTATTATCTCCTCCTAGTGAAGCCTTAACAGAGTTTGGCTCTGTTTTCTATCTGGGCATGTGCAGTATAATAATGCTTAAGCCTACAGTTCCCAGCATTCTTTGGGTGATATCTTGCACATGCTCAGTGCAGCTTTGCAGAAAAATGTCCATGGGGGTGAGTAGTTTGGGACCTTTTTCCACCCTGAAAACATTTGTCAACAGCCTCCCCCCAGTATTCGTCAAGGGAGTTGAACATAGGTACCTGTAAGTTTGGGGCATTCTGGTAGGTGGGTGAGAGAGCCTTTCCGGGACATACCCACAAACACAGGCAACGGACACCTCTCTTTTATAGATATACCTAGGTTAATGATAGGTGGCATGTTCAGAAACAAATATTGAACAAAGACAATGAATGACCTTGTAGGAGGGCAAATACTTTTTCATGTAGAAACTTTCAGGTTTTCATATTTGGAAAATTTAAAAAATCTTTTTTGGTAATCCTCCTGAAAAGCATCTTACTGTAGGCTTATATCCCTAATGATTCTGGAAGCTATTTCAGCACTACCTCATTTTGCTCATGTGTATAAATTAGCATCAAACTGGACTATTTTTAACATTAATCCAGCTGATACTCTTTTTCAGTATGTGGTTAAGAATCTGAAAGGCATGTTTTTCTAGTAGTATAACGGTGCTATCCATTACATCATTTAATTTATGGCAGTGTTGAGCAAAAAATCAATAAATTATTTCTAAAATGTCAAGGATGTTCATAATACTCTTTTAAAGAAGCAGACTCAAAACTGTTTCTGAAGTAAACAGTGCTAAGGCTGTTACTTGCAAGGCTGTTACTTATCACGAATCCATACAAAGTGTGTTCATGATAGAGAGAGTTTAAATCTTACACTTGCATCTTAAAGAAATGTGTAGACAGCTATTCATAGACATAAAACAGTTTTCTAGACATGCTGCAGAATGTTAATAGAAAGATTTGTGTATAGTGTACCCTAAGAGATGGTTGTTAAGATTTCTCATTAAATGCCTGATCAATTGTTACCAATAGTTGCTATAGTGCGCTGGCTAGAACTGGAAAATCATTTACGGTGTCAAAGCTGTGGAAGACAAAAATACAAATATGCTGAACTAGTTTTAATTTATATTTTATATTTCCATGAACAAATTGAACCTTAAGTCTGAAGAGTCCATAGGTACCAATACATCCAAAATTGGGCTGTTCTATTCTGATTGAAGCTTTCTATTGTAGTATCACTCCTGGAAATTAAAGAGTGGATTTTTAAAATTCTTGAGGCCATAGATTTTCAAACATAAAGTTCAAATATTTATGAAGCAGTTGTATAAATGTAACTCAACTCAGAGTCATTTTCATACAACTATTTCTGTTACTGGTCCCGTTTTAAAATTCTGGAGAAATATGATGACGACGACAACAACAACAAAATTTCAAAGTTCATTTCAGCATGGGGTTTGCCAGCATCCAAATTAAGGCTTTAAGACACCTTCAACTGAGCAATTGGTGCCAAACGTTTCCCTTTTGTTTGTTATTTAGGAGATGAAAGGTCAAACTGACAGCCTTAAGCCTTGTATTTATTTTATTTATTTTATTTATTCAATTTATATACCGCCCTATTCCCGAGGGACTCAGGGCAGTTTACAGGGCTCTAAAAACATATAATACAAACATTAAAAGAAATTAAATTAATAAATTTAGCCC
>JANHFR010002399.1:45183-56784 GCA_032468015.1 Mimophis mahfalensis | reverse complement strand
GAACAACTGTGGCAAAAGAAAACAAAGACATCTTGGATGAAATCACAAAATATCTGGAAGACCACGGGAACACCATCAGCTTTGACGAAAGCATCAACAGTTAATTGCAAAAGGCAACTTTACTTGGAACAGCTTACATCCTTCAAAAATACTTTTAACAGTATCAAACAACAACATCTGCCTATCCCAAGTCCTTGGGAAGGACTTGATAGACGGGTAAAAATGCCAAATCCAGCCACAGTCTGGCTGACTGTGCAACAAACTATAATGATATTACACATCAAGATTTGAAATTTAAAATTGAAAGATTATGGAACACACTGACTGTGTGGTCCCAGTGGTTAAGATAAGATCCAAGCGACTACAGGCCAAACTACAATTTTAAAATTGATAACTGGTACAGTATCGTATTTTTCAGAGTATAAGATGCTCTGAAGTATAAGACCCACCTAGCTTTTGGGGAGAAAACAACGGGAAAAAAAATCTGCCTCTGCCTCCACCTTCCAGCAACTTGCCTTGCAGCAAACAGCCTGTTTCAGCTTCAGCACAGTCTGATTAGCACAAACAACTGATTGTCGGTAGGATCAGCACTTCCCAAGATCAGCTGTTTCAGGCTGCAGGGATTTCCATTGCTTATTGCTGCCTATTGCGCCCCATTTTCAGCTTCCATGGGCCCCATTTTCTGCCAGCGCATATCAAGAGAGAATTTTTTCAAGGAAACTCACTGTCAGACCCACCATTTTAGCCTCCGCATGTCACTGGCATCCTGCCATCAAAGCACTAGAAAGTAGGGATGGGGAACAAATGGGCAATAAACCTGAATGCATTTATTGTGGGAATTAGGGAAGGGGGGTATGACAGCTGAGGAAGGGCCAATCTACATGTAACCAATTCATGCCAAGCATCTTCATATTCATTTATCCTGAGTGTGGAATGTTATCAGCCCAAACACCTCAGCAGCATCACATTGTCTATATTTAGACTGGACCTGGGGGAAGGGATGGGGAATGAAGGAAATAGTTTTGGGTTGCTGTGTGGGAAACTTAGATTCTGACTTTACTGCCTAACTTTACTGCAACCAGCATCTTTTAGTAAAAATACCTTCAAATGGAGTTGAGGGTTTTTCTTTCCTAAGGAATCAGACTGGGCAGGTCTGACATTTATTTGCAGCACTACTGTTGACATTATACTGATTCTTCTGTCAACAATACTGAGCAAATCAGACCCTTGCTGTCAAACATGAAACAAAAATCTGCCAGCCTATCTCATCTCTTAAATGGACGAGCTAAAGCTGTATGGAAAAACCAGTATCTGACATAGAAATACTGTATTAATTTAAAGTTAGTTAGTTTATGAACTTCCTAAACGACCTTCCTCCAGCAAAGTGTTGACCTAAAAAAGCCTTCATTGCAGCACCATAGGATTATACACAATTAGCATTTAGATGGGAAATGATGATCAGGAAATCCCAGAACTGTAGGTGAGCCTGGAGGTTGAAAAATATTCCAGAAGGAGGCATGGCAAATCACTTCCATACCACTGTGAAGAAAATTGAATGGATGTGCCAGGAGAAAAGACCTCCTCTAAGGTTTAATCATCTTTACTCATATAACTAATATACTACTCTGTCATTCTTTAATCTATTTGGAGAGATATTTCACAAAATGGTTCAGATTTTACAATCCAAAATTATTTGGTTTCAGTCTCATTCTTTCTTTTAAATTCTGCTGATATTTGGAGCTGGCAATTTTTATAGGCTTGTCAACAGCCTGAAATGCATTAGTTGGAATTTGTTTGCTGACTACATCCATCATTACTACTCTTCCGTCTCCTAAGAATTAACTCTACATTTGATAAGGTTGTTTATGAAAAATTTGAGGTATGTGCATCTTGATAATAGCATTCCTTTGTTAATCTGAGTAATCTGTATAACAATGGCAAGTCCGTTTTTAATTCACAGTGAAAGTAAGTAGTATATTAACATTAGAACAATTTGGCCATTTAAGCAAGATTTAAATTAATTTTTGACCACGTTTTTTTTTTCTTTCATACATTGTAATCTGACATTGGAGCCAGTAAAATATTTAAAATAATTTGATCCAAATCTTTTCCTGACTTGGTGCACTTGTGTCTATGTTTAAATAGGTTATATGTTGTATCCTAATAACCTTGGCAAACTTCTCTTCCAAATATTTGTGTTTGTAGGTGGGACTGAAAAGATATAATTGAACATAGATGTCTTACTCACATTACTTAATATAGAATGTTGATTTAATAGCTATGTTGTAACATCTTGTTTGAAATGGTTGCTGGCTGATTTTTCTGAAGGGTGTGCACCAGTGTAAATAAAACAGAACACAATCCAATCTTGGATTTTCTTTCTCACTTCAGCTGATGATTAATATGTTGCATTCATTAGATCTTTACTTAGGTGCTTAACTTGCTTCCCAGATTAACTTTTTATCTTGATTGACCAATTACTTAGAAAGCGGTGGGCCGCCTCCAATAGAGCTCAGACATTCATTTATCTGGGATGTTTGAATTTGGACTTGCGTGTTGAGCATAAATGAGCTTAAATGGTCCTTTCCAACACAGTTTTGCATTTTGTTTTCAGGTCTAAGGTGCATTTTGCTGATAATAAAGGAGGGCTGTCTCTTCTAAAGGGATGTTCGCTACTTTAATTTGTTATGCATGGCTACATTGAAAACAAATGAACCTTACTTTTAAGTAAAACATTACGTAAAAATTAATCATTATGAAGGCTTTTAAATTAATTAAATGGATAAATCATTTGAATAATTTTTGCTGTCCAGGTTTTACCTGCAGTTTTATGATAATTAAGTCATGACAAATATAATTAAAATTGCATCAAGTGCTAATTTATTTCTTCATAAATATATTGACTAGAATGACTTGCTAGATGTTGAGAATAGTTTTAGTGTTTCCTGATTTTTTAAATTAGAATTTAATTATGCTGTAACTTCATTCTAAATTTCTGGCTTGCCAGGCAGTGATATATTGCACAATGTCTATCTATTCTTATTTAATCTATGCCAACCTGGTCTACCTTATTTATACTTTGCTGCCTAGACTTTCTTCTGAATTCCATCAGAAGTCCTATTACTTCACCCTTAATTTTGTCGGGTACCTGATCATAGTGGGACAAATATGTTTGGTTGATATCACATAGGTCTGAAGTGTGTGTGACTGCTGTGGCTGGTAAGGTCTATTTATTTAATTGGTGGGAGTTTCTGGATAGCTGAGTCCTAGACTGAGCAAAAACAAGCAGTTTTCATCATGCAACAGTTTTACTGACCATAAAAATGATTAACTTTATCTAAAAAAGGCTGAACCTTCATTTTATCAAAAATTGTCATATATTCATAAAACACATTTTTTTAAAAAAAAATTTCTTTGTTTAGTTTTATTTTTCTTAAGGCAGAATTGTAGAGGAACATTTCAGAACTTAAATTAGGCTATGAAACACAAAGTGAAGACTAATGCATGCCTAGGAATACTTCACAATTTTCCTACATCACGCTAATTAGTGCTTTGGCATTGATTTCTTATCTCTTTTTCTTCATCGATTCTCCTATGTTGGAAATCCTTTCCAGATGGTGAACATTTTAGAATGGCAGAAATTGGACAAAATCAGATTCAGCAACTGGACAAAACCAAATTCAGGACGCCATTTTGCTGAAATGTAATTTCATTTTGCTTATCTATTGATAAATACTGTTCCTTGTCATAAAACAATCTTTTTTTTTGTCCAGCTAGACAAAATTATTGGTTAATTATTACCACTTTGTATTAGACAGTAGGAAGATTTGGCTATGAAGCTCTCTATAAAAACCCCCAAGAAGCTTATTTTAAATCGTGATAATATATAAAAGTACACAAACATGGATAAATATCTTGAAAATATCATGATGAGCAGGGGGATATATTCTTAGCCGTGACTTGGGTCAAATACAGAATGAAAAGTATCTTAGCAATATGAATCCTGAGGAAACTCATTATGCTCTGCGTTGATTATGATAGAAATTCATTTGTTTTAGTCATTATATAATACAATAAGTACATGTATGTATTCTCTCTTCTCTCTCTCTCTCTCTCATGCGCGCACACACACACACACACACACACACACTCACGTTTGTTGATCTCAGTTCTTTCTTCTCCCTTGAAAAGGGAGTGGTTCATTCTGGCTGTCTGGACATGACTTTGTTAGTGTTTGTCTGTTCACATGGGTGACTCACTCTTGGAATATTAATGGATGGGAAAGGAGCCAAATCAAAGACAATTCCATTAAAGTTTCTGAGTTTGCAGGGTTCTTACAAAATCAACATGCTGTGCAATGTTAATATTTGACCAGTGAAACTGCTGCTTCCCTTCTCCAGTTTTTGGCTTTCAGCCACATAAAACACAAGACAGATGTTATGCTTTAGTAGGGTCAGGGTTATCAAGGAGGTGTGATTAATAGCTCATTGGTTTCTTTTTGACACATCATGTTTTGCTTATTGCCAGGGAAACAGAATTCATTGATAGTCTTGTCTCTGTGAAAAATACAATTGAATAAACCATAAAGAAAGCAGTGTTGAGCCAGCCAGTGCTCGTCTTTCTAACATCCCAAATTGGGCTGGAACCTTCTTGATCTGAAGGCTACTGATAAAGATATATGGAATGTCAGAGGTTAATGTCTTCTCATATAAATAACAAATGAAAATGGAAACAAGGTGTTCCCTACTGTAAAATGACTTACTACCAGTATCATATGATCAAGGCAAAAAAGTAAACAGCAGAAACAAGTAACTTTTAGACAGCCTCAGAGTAATTTGTTACTCTTTGATGTAGGAAGTTATTTATCACACACAGCATTTGCTGATTGTGTGATATGGCTTGAGGCAGGTATGAATGGTCAAAGTTACAATAATATTGTACGCGGTAAAATCTGGAGCTTCAAAACTGAAGATATAATGGACTGTATTTTAAATTTTATTTTAAAGACAGTCTATTTTCATCTTGGAGAGCTCTTCCATAAGTTAAGATTTGCTTAATAGACAGAAATTATACCATTTCTTTGATGTGGAAGGTATTTTGGAATATATTTCTCAAGTCAATGTTTCAGTAATTTTATGTAGAACTTCTGCCCGAAAGGATAGCACCTGGTGTAAAGATGTTTTTTTGCAGTGTGTCTTAGTAAGATGGTGGCAACTGGAGTTTCAAATCATAGTGAATGTGAATTTAGCCAGTGGTCATGATGTGATCCTATTACATTTTGAAGGGAAATTTTCATCTGACACCTCTTTGATTCTGGAATGGGACAACTCACCACAGTCAACTCTCTGTGGGCAACTCAACATAGCCAACTTTCCATGGGACAACTCACTGTTGTCAATTCAACAATTCAATTTAATTATTTAAAATAAAAATATTTTAAGTTTTGTCATTTACATTTCATTTTGTCCCTTCCTTGGCATCCTTTCTTTAATGATTTTATTTCACTATTTTTTTGATATTAGTGTAACTCTTGTCCTGCAGTGAGTTGCCTGTGGCGAGTTGGCCATGACACAGTTGTTATGCCAAGTTGTTATAGACCCCTTTAACTCATGTCATCCAATTCCACAGAAGCACAATTGTAATCAAACTGGCATAAATTTCACCATCATAACCATTTTGCTATCTTTCTTTCTTTTTTGGCTTTAGCCTTTCTAGATAGGAATCTTTTTAACTAGGTTGATGTTTTGGATTCTGAAGCAGAAGAGCTGCACATAAGCATTTGTATCAAGAAATGGAACCAAGATGCACAATTTTTAATCCCCTGGATTCTCTCTATTTTCCCCTGAATTCTCTCTATTTTCTCTGTTGCTAGAAAATTCTCTCTATCAATAATAATTGGTGTAATTATGTGCTGCAGGTCTGTTATATTCAGATTTGTGGAAGATCATAAAAAATTGGTAAAGATGAATCTGAAGATTCTGAGAGAAAAGTCTATTCGACTAACCTATTAGTTACTTTTTACTTAAATTGGAATGATGGCTAGCAGTATTTTAATAAAATTTGTTAGCCTGAAAAGGTCCTACTAGATGACTCCTGATTTTTGGCAATGTAGATTACTTTCTCCTATAATTTCTGATGTAGTGGAAATTTTTGAAATAAGCATAAGTTAAACATTCTTCTTATTTCATTTTCAATTTAGCACAATTTAGCACAATCAATTTCTCTTCAGAAATCCCATTGCTTGTTCAATTAGCACTATTAATCTAGGAATCACAGCTTCAAAGTTGCTACCATTATCACGTGATTAAGGAGAGTCTAGATCCATTTTTAAGATTTATCTTATATGTGCTGTTATGTTCAAGTAAGATAAACTTCTTTTCCTACAGAGAAATGTAGTAACTGAGATATCAGAAGAAGGGATTTTAAAAGGCTCATTGCCTCCAACTTTGGCCTAATCTAATCTTTTTATCTTCTTGCCTTTACATGTCATTCAAAAGCCAAATTAAATCCATGAAATGATGTTGGTAGAGCTATATTCCTAAAGTTGAAAAGAAGATTAACAAGCATGAAAAAGAAAATGTACTCTTAGAACAATCTAACAACGTGGGAAAAAACAACAGATAGAAAATTTGAAATTAAGTAGCAGTGAAAATTGAAAGGGAAACAAAATTTGTTAAACAACATTAAAGTTATCAGTTAAAACAATTGTTTCAATATTCATTAATAGAAATATATAATAAAGCATAAATAGGTACTCCTTGACTTATGACCAGTTGTTTAGAGACTGAAATTACAAAGGCACTGAAAAAAGTGACTTGTGACTGGTTCTCACACTTACAAGGGTTGCAGCATCCCTATGGTCAGATGAGCAATATTCTCGCACTTGATAACTGGCATGTGATCACCATTTGTAAACTTCTTAATGCGGGAAGCCAGATTTGCTGAATGACTGCATGATTCACTTAATAACTGCTGTAACTTGCTTAACAACTGTGGCAAAAATGTCATAAAATAGGGCAAAACTTACTTAGCAACTGCCTTGCCAGGCAATGGAAATTTTGGGCTCAGTTGTGGTTGTAAAATGAGGACTAGCTGTATAGTACTTAAAGTACCTTAAGGATTACAAACTGATTTAAGACGAGTCCAGGAGCTAGTCGTTGTGTGCTAGGTAGTGGACTTGTCTTTGGAAGTTTGGCCTAAGCACCATACAATATTTTTACAGTAACTATGAAGGACCATGTTCAGTATAACTTGTCCTAACAATTTTTGTTAACAGTTTTCCTTATTTGGTATGAAATTCTTAAAGATGAATGAAAGCAAAGAGTTTGGGGAAAGAAGGCTCTCTGTGTGTATGTGCTTGAGTGGGAATTTAAGGAATCTATTTTGCTCTCATTCAATATTTGGCATGGTTCAATCTTCCGAAGACAAGTCCACTACTTAGCACAATATCCATATCTGAATCCGAAAAGCTGGATTGGATGTTCTGGAATCATATGGGAACTGCAAAGGGCAGCCATGTGGTCCCAGGGGGGGAAATGACTGATTTAAAGCAATTATAGAGGAAGATGTTGATGTTAATTGTAAGTTATTTATTAATTGGCTTCCCCCCCCCCCGCTTTTGAGCAGCATAAATAGTAATTTTGCAAGAATACATTAAACTACAGCATCCATAGCACCATGTAAAGAGATGCTAGAAATACTCATGTGATTTTGAATACAACCTAGTAGCTTGTATACAAATGTGAGGAAAATCTTTACAGATTTGCATAAAGGATAAACATATTATGTGCTTTTTAAAAAGAATGTTCACTTCAAAATCTAAACTATATTGATAACTTTGCAATTAGTAATTAGTTACACATATTATTATATTCACTAATTCATTTCTTCAAGAGAGAGTAATAGTCATCATAATTTCTGGTTATTTGCAGTGTGCCTTGGCAGCTCTCCCAGTGTTATCTGATCTGGCCTGAAGCCACCCCTCTGATCTATGGGCCCTTGTCAAAATATCTGATTACTTTATTTTTTTTTACCAGAATGAAATATTGTTCTTGTGATTTAATTCCCATGAGTGCAGTTTTAGATTGGCTATTCTATCTTTCCATCTGGTTTTTCTCTGATTTAATGGTCAATTATATTATTATCTATGATTTTCCCTGTATTTTGTACTAATCATGAAATACCTTTATTACAGAAAGCGAACTGTTAGAATTTATACTGGAATATTCCACTCACTGTGAAATTAAACCATTGACACATCCTCTGGTGCCGTTTCTTATAAAAATTATTCAGCTAATATTTATTAGCTGATTATATTAGCATACAATGCTAATATAATGTATGAGCTTACATTTTTATTATTTGGGCTTGGCAAAGTTAGGATCAGAATAGAACCCATAACACTGAAGGCTTGATAATAATCAGAAATCTTGTACACTGAAGAACAAAATGAAATTTCGGTACAGTCAGATATCCAAAACTTAAGGATGATATATCTAGTGCCTCTATTGTCACCAGCAATAACAGTGCCAGCTGTTATTAAGGCTGGGAGAATTTGGGGATTTTGAAACCCTCATTCCAATTTCATTTCAAACACTTGTGAGAAGTAGTTATTGTGGTATTCATGGAGCTTGCTAAATTTCCCTTCCACTTGAAGTTATTTTTCTTTTTATTTCTTTTAGTAAAATAGATCTATTTATTTTTATTTGAGGAATATCTCTATACCATAGGAACAGAAGATACATATCATGGATGACTTTGGTCCAGTGCTTAGTGTAGAAGTATGTCTACCTTTTCTGAACAAAAAAATATCCATCACTATAGCATCCATTTTGAGAGAGCACCTCCAGTTGTATATTATAACTCCAAGTGGCTACTTTCCAACACTAATATAGAGAAAATGCATGGATGTACAAGTATTGTATATACCCTTGGTTCATCAATGTGGTTACGCTATGTAAGTAATGGATCAAGATTATTTTAGCATGATTCCAATTGTTTTCAAACCTTCTTTCTAGCTTTTTCTTGTTTTCTCATTGGATTGTTGCAAGAACTCAGAAGATCCTTCTTTCAGTTGACTATTGCAAGAGTTTCACTCAAGATCTTGTGTGTCTGGATATGAGAGAGTGAGAAAGAAAATGAGAGAGAGAGGTATACCTTCAGCCATCATTGTCTTCCCAGCTGGATTGTTCCCAGAGAATCAATTCTGGAGGGGTTAGCTAATGTCCCATGGGTATATTTTACTGAAAGTATTTTTTAAATAACTTCTGCTGTCAAAAATTGCATTTCTGAAAATAATTATTTTCCTTTTACAGAAGAGAGTTTTTTCTTTTAAAATGGGTATTATTTGTAAAATTATATTTATATACATTTTCAGATTTTTAAAAAGCATTAATAATATGCACTGGCTTAACAGAAAGGCTGCTTGTTCTTTTACTTGGGAGGAATCCAACTTGGACTAAGTCATTTGCTTGCTGCCAAGGATAACAATTTGTAGGCAACAGACAGGAAGCTGGTAAGTCTTATTCGTCAAATTGCTTTTCCCCCCCTAATAAAGGCTTCCTTTATCCGTTCTCAATAGAATTGCACTTCCCTCTCATTTTCCTTCCTACTGCTGTAACAATGATTAGAAATATCAATAATTAAATGAACTATAATTATCTGCACTTGTTCATAATCGTCTACAGTTTTGAAAACAACTTTATTTATTGAATATTGCCAAGAACTTAAGAAAAATCATCTGTTACCCAACTTTAAAAAAAAATAATACACTTCTATTCCTCTTCACTTCAAGCGTTCCTTAGTGTGAAACTTTACAGATGTCTGGGACTATGTGTATCATTTATTTGGAAATGTTGGGTGAGGATATCTTGCAGTTTAGTGAATCTGGAGGGCACTAGGTTGGAAAAAGCTGAATCAGAATATGTGAAATTTATTGGATTAATATCAACCCTGAAGCTGGCCTGACCGAACCCATTTTGCTGCTTCTGTGTTGCCACACTGGAGCTGAGGGATAGGAGGAACAGAGAGAGCTGGGGTTTTGTAGCCAAAACAAATACTTTTTCTTGAGAACCAAGGACATTCTCACACCTGGTCAGAGAGAGGAGGAATGATGTTACTTGGCAACTAGAGAGCACCTCGATTGGACCATGTGACTGATTGTTTGGAGAAAAGGAAAAAAACTTCTACTTTCTAGGTGAAAATTGCAGGAACCTTCAGAGTCACTTTTCACCAGATCTGTGCCAATATGATATATCCAATAAAGCTATTCTTGAGGAATTTAGCTGTCTTGGAGTTTTGGTTGCTCTGAATATATTACTTGGAACCCTGAAATTAGTTGTAAATTGCATTTTACACTCAGTGTTTTTTTATCCTTACTCTTTAACATGTTGTGTCCCATCTTGAACATGACTAGGGACCCACTAAGCATTTCATATATGAGGTGTGGGGTTGTAATGGCAAGGCCTTGGATAGCTCCAAGACACCCTCCTCCTCTAGCTCCCTAACTTAACTGGAACACCAAATCCCTCTTAGGCCAGGCTTCCTTTCCTATCCTCTGCACCCTTTATTAACAATAAAAGGAATAGAAACGTGTGCATTTTACTTCAAAAAGGTATTATTTCTTATTTTAAATTAATGACTGTTTCCCCACCATTCTTTCTATCTTCAGACTCAAACCCACCTTGGCTAGTGCTATTCAGGGTTGGTGTTCTTATTGACTGTGACAGCAGGTCAAAATGCTCTGCTGACAGACCCAGTTAGATCTGGGTTAGTGCTGAAGACATATTCTTGAATTCTTTTCTCTTTATACTTTAACAATTTTTTTCTTTGACTGTTGCCCCCCTTGATCTCCTCTGACTGTGCTTTTATTACGTGTTGCTTCATGGCTTTTTACCCCCTGCTAATTATCTCTTGCATTATGTTGATTAAATTGCAGCTCATCCATACCTGCTGTCTAGAATCAACTTTGGTGTTTGCCTAGGGAGGGCCTCCTAGGAAGCTTGCTGATGGCATTTTTAGTTAAATCGCTAGCTGAAGTTTTATTTCTGTTATACTATTGTGCGGTGGAATTATGCCTCAGGGTAGAATTTTTACTGTGTCATACTCCATTGTTCAGTTCTGTTCCTTTGGTATAGAGTTAGCTGTAGAGGATGTTAAGTTGTGAGTCTTTTAAAAAGTGGTTTAAGTTGCTTTTGTCCAAGGTAGGTAGTTGGTTTTTTTTAAAAAAACAACAACAACGTTTATTTCTTAACTTTAGAAACAGAAGTCAGAGAGAGGCATTGAGTTGGAAATAAAAGTTATCTTATGGCTGAGCATTAGAATAGTTCCAGCAACAAAACATTCTTTAATTTCTAAATAGGTGATGCTGACAGGAAAGGGGGTCCTTAAAATACAGATTTTACATGAAACCAGGTTTTGTATAGATAATTTTTTTAAATACCTTCTTTTACAGGCAAGGCCTTTCCTATCTTCCAGAAGGTTCTAGTTCATGCAGAAAACAGTAATAAATTATTTATTTATTTATTTTATTTATTTATTTATTTATTAAATTTATATACCGCCCTTCTCCCGAGGGACTCAGGGCGGTGTACAGGGCAGTTA
>JANHFR010002399.1:21399-33218 GCA_032468015.1 Mimophis mahfalensis | reverse complement strand
CTGGGCGTTGAAGTCCACGCATCTTCAAACAGCCAAGGTTGAGAAACACTGTTCTAGAGGCTGTAAGCCTCATAGGAAATCCATGTCCCACCTGACAGACAGCTGGGCTTTCAGCAGAAAACTGATTATACAATATGTCATCAAGTTGTTGTTGATTCTTAATAGAAAAATTTTCTCCAGGGCAATCTATCCCTCATCAGATTTTTTAGGTCTTTTAATGGTGCACTCATCTTCACTGTAACTGAGTCCATCCACTTTTCTGCTAGTCATCCATTTCTTTTCTTTCCCACAACTGCAGCTTTCTCCATTTGCTAGGTAAACGCTTCATGTGAAGTATGAAGCAGGATAATTTGAACTTGATCATTTTATCCTGGAGTGAGAACTCTGAGTTCATTTGATGATCTATTTGTTTGTTTTCTTGGCTGTTCAGAGTATTCCCAGGGGTCTTCTCCAATATCAAAGTTCAAAAGTATTTTCTTTAGATCAGTGCTGATCTAAGTAATTATGTAGCGTGAGGTATTCCTTCAGAGTGTGAGGCCCTCAAGATAGTGAGGGATTTGAAGGTTGCTATTAGTACTGAATTGTCAGCAAATGTAGATCTTTTAATATGTCATTATGTCAATTGTGTACCTACACTAGCAGCAGAGACAACACATTTTGCTCTAATTGCAGTTTCAAGATCTTTTTTTTTTTTAGTGGATAATCCACATACAGTGTATAGTAGTATAAAGTGGATTGTAACCAAGGTATTGGTAGTCATTGCCATGTCTGACTGGTTCAGAAAAAGTTCTAGTTATTGAACTAGTTGTGGTTATGCAACTAGTACATAACTACCCTTGCAACAACCAGGAAGGGAGAATGATCCAACCCAGAGAAGAACTCTGCTTTTTTATGATGGAATGTAACCCAATTAATGGACTTCATTTTAATCCCAAGAAACAATTTTCTTGTTGCTAACAAAACCTGTATCTTCTCTGAAGTTAATTGTTGCTAGGTCTCATAATTGAATATTAGGTAGCAGTAAAGGATATGAATTGCTTCCTTGGAGTTAGATGGTCTGTAAAGTAACACTGGATGTCATCAGCATATTGAGGGCACCCCATTCAAAAACTTGGAAAAATGGTACTGTAGGTATATAATAGAAGAGCACCTTCTGTATAAATCTGCAAAAGAAATGTGGAACCACTGTAAAATAATGTCTCCAAGACCCAAGTTGCCAAATGGGCCAGAAGGATACCACAATATCATCATCTGCCAAAGAGACTAGGGAACTACCAGTTATACTCCTTCTTTCCAAAGAAGGTCATCCGCTAAGCCAACTGAACAAAACTTTGAGAAGTGATATATTTCTGATGAAATTCCATTTGATAACCCAATTAATCAGTTACATACATAAATTTATAATGCTATCCTTTTCACTTTCTCATCTAAACCCAGTGTATTTTAAATTAGTCTACAATCAGAAAGAACTGCCAGGAGATTACTTCAATAAAAATACCGTAACTATTTTCTTTAAGTAGGCAGGAATCCATGCTGCACTCAAGCAGATTATCTTCCTTAATTGTTCTAATTTAGTTGATTTAAGCAGCCAGGAAAGCCATGGATGGAGCAAGCAGGTGGTAAACCTCATCCTTTCACACACTTTGTCCATGTCTTTGATATCTACAGTTGAAGAGAATTCACATGAAGCTGACAGATGGTTAGGAAAGCTACCTCCCTATGACCCTTTTCAGTGCTGGAGGTCAAGTTGAGGCAAGTGTAATTAACTTTGCCTCAACCAAATGATAAAAGTTGTTTGGAGAGGATCTCTGATGTCCCAGCTAGTCTCCCACAATATCTTGAGGAGATAATAGGCAGAACAGAAAAAGCATGGCTAGCTTTTCTGTTTAGATGCAGTGGAGACAGAGAAGTAAGCCCTCCTTCCTGAGTATGCTATCATTGAATACGATTTCAAAGGGACTTTAATGAGGGCTCAATTCTGTGATCTCTACTGAACATTGATCTCTACTGAGAGTTCATCTATTTGTACATCAGAAATTCTCCAAATACATTTAGAAAAATGCCTAGCTCTATTGAAGCCTGAAGTCTATTTTAACAAATCATTCAGGTCTGTGGAATTTTAGAACAGCTACCAGACTAAGGCTAAAGAAATAACCTTCCATCTGGGACAAATAGAGAGCTCTGCCGCTTTCAAATCATTGGCTCCAGCTAAATAGATTACTAAATGCAGTGTACAGCTTCCTTACTGTATGTACAGACACCAATTAGTACAGACAACACCAATTAGTACAGACAACAATAAACAATGAAATCTTGAGCCACTTACGTTTGGATAATCTTAGCATGGTCAGTCTCTCAGGACAAAGATATGCTACTGCCCCAACAGAAATTATCCTGGCCAATTTAGAAAGAACAATGCAGTATTTCTATAGTATGCTGACAATGTTCTGGTTGCCACAACAGCATCAATTTGGCCAGACTATGGACTGTGTTTCTGATCAACGAAATTTTGATCGACCTGTGTTTCTCACCCTCAGCAACTTTAAGACATATTGACTGGCTGTGGAATTCTGGGAGTTGAGGTCCACACGTCTTAAAGTTGCTGATGATAAAAAACATTGCTATATCTCTTTCCTGCATCAGATAGTAACTGGATAAAGAGAAGTAAGAGAGATTAACTTCCCCCTCCTCTCTCAACCAGGTGTTCACAACACATGCCAGGGCAGCACTTTCATCTAAGATTCCATCCTGGATAATTGGCATTTTAATAGCAATTGGCTTGGCATTAAAAAGCAAGATCTTTATATTATATAAACCCACTGACAATGTTCATGATTTCTCTTCAATGCTGAAGGGATTCAATGAGGCCTCATGCCATATCTTCCCATGCAGTTATTACATCAGTCTAAGCCTGTGATCCTTTCTTCACCCCCCCCCATTTTTCTGACACAGTTCATAAGACTGAGCCATAATTGTCAAAACCAGCATATTAAAGCAATGCTTTCCCCATTACAACTCCTACTCTATTTCCCTGTACTCATAAATAAGGACAAGCAGGTGAGGTTCTAAAAGGTTTTCAGAAGAACAATCCCTCTGGGGTTGGCAAGCAGTGGTTATCTTCCCAACTTTTGTCCAAATGAATGAGGATTTCTGAAACTAAACTTGGCTGAATGATGCTAAATTTTCACCATTCTGAGGAGACTGTCTATTACAAATGGAACATGAGGCCCTTGGACACAAAAGTTGCCAGTATGTTTTCACTGTGTTGGGCAGGTTCAGAGTGAAATAATGCAGAAATGGTCATACCCTTGGAAAATGGCACACCAGAATCTAGGGACAAATGAACCACTTTGTGTCCCATCTGTATTCCTTTCTAACATTTCATTTGTGGATCTATTTTTCCCAGTTCCCAAACAAAATGGTGCTTTAATTAGAACTTCTAAGGGCATATTACTCGAAGTTTGCATTCCAAGACAAATGGTTTCTTCAAATTTGTTCAAACAAACCAATGCTTCCATTAAGATTTTAGTTTTAGAAAGTTAGATACAAAAGCAAAAATAGCATTTTCTGTTTTGATGAGTCAGGGTTATATTTAGTGGCAAGGAAAAAATCATTTTTTTCTATGAAGTTCAATTATCCAATTGAACCCAATTATCAATTATTAAAATTAAAAATCAATTTGCACAGCCTATGCGTTAGTGCTACACCAATACCCTTTTCCTAACAAAAGAAAGAAAAGAAAACCATTTGAAAAAATATATAACTTCAAGGGTCTTTCAGTGACTAATTATTTTATACTGCAGGGTAAGAGGAATAAATCCTGACAGCATGCTGTGTATCCACTTGCAAAATGGAGATAAATTCAGTGTGAGAATCTGAAAAGATGGGTGGAGGCATTGACAACACTACTTGCTTGTAGATCCTTTGTTCTACAGACCTCCCTAGCAGACCAGGTTGGCTTCATACCAGATGTCTCCTGTCAAACTGATAGACTAGAATTAATTAAGAATTTCTTTGCCAGGTTTGGAAAGTAATTCCTTACTGTTGACAGATTACTTTACCTAATATTGTAAAACAAAAAAAAAGTGCGCTTCTCAAAACGATTCACTTTATTAGATTTAGTAACTTTTTCTCTGCTCATTTGTGGAATGTCACAAGATGATTTCATTTTCAATTTAAGTTGCAGTTAAGTTATCTGATCTCTGATTAACTACTGATTAATGAAACAATCCATTTAGCATAACTAAATCTGACTTGTTAACAAGTCACTGTTAGTGCTAATTATGCTATGTCCAGATTCAACATGAATTCAAACAAACATTTCAAATAATCTCCTGAGAGTTAAATTGGGGGAAGAACATTTGCTTCCAAAGCTTATCATATGAGTCCCAGAACTTTTCCAGTTGCCAAAATGTAACTTTAATTAAATTAAATTAATTAAATTAAGATATTGTATGCATAATTGCACTAGAACACATACTTCACTTCAATTTGCATTTTCCAATTTGCCTATTTTCAGCCTGAAAAAGTTGCCCACTATAAAGCTATGCTTTAGCATTCTGTATGAACATATTTAGTGATTCCTGTTAATTATTTCTCTACTCTTAATATTTCCTTACAATACAGCCCTGGTTAGAATGTCTTGGACCTGGATGTTTATCTATTTGAATCTCTGAATCCTGTGGCTGACTTTCTCCAAGATCTCATCCCACCTCTTGAAGTTTGGATCCCTGCTCTTGGACAATAAAACCCTCCTGGAACCATGATATTCTTTTGATTCTGGTCTTGGCATGGTAAATTCAGACAATTGGATGCTTAAGATAACTCAATAAGATACACGATTCAAGGTATCCCTACAACCTATTTGTTTAGTTTGGAAATAAACTGGGACATATTTTCTCTCAGATTAATTCACGTAGTCAGCTAGGCAATATCTCTTCTAGCTACAACAAATCATCATGCAAAATCTCTTAAGTCAGGAAGGTAAAATTATTGGAACCCAGTTGCCTTAATATAGTAAAAGATGAAATTTTTAAAAAAGCTGCTAAGGCCAGAAGTTTCTCAATGTATATCATCTTGGATCCTTGATAATCCATTTTTCAAGCACATCTTGCACAAAAGGTTCGAAGTAAGCCATAAATGTTCTGAATGTTGGAGAAGATAGCATGTGGACCTTGATTTATCAAGGGTGATTTATGTTATATTTTTATGTAGCACTCTGTGACCTTTTCATGGTATACTTGAATAATGTTCTCCTATAGTCAGGAGTTTGCTAGCAGTAAAATATTTAATTTTTTGAGTAACAGGTCAGTTTAAAGGCACAGGTATTCATAATCTGTAGCTCACTTCATTAGATACTATCAGACTCGTAATTCTTTACAAATAGTCTTCAATTATGACTGTTTGTTGACCAACTATTTGAAATTATGACAGTGCTGAATGAAAGGAGTTTTTCTGCCTCAAGTTCCAACTGCTGTAGCACCCCTACAATGACATGATAAAAATTTGGGTGCTTGGCAGCATGCCTACCCTTATGTCCATGAAAGCATTGCAATGTCCCCCACCCAATGGTGAACTGGGAAGGTTTGGCTGGCTAGGCCCATTGGTGTGTGAAAATTGCCATAGGCTGGAAGGCCTTGGCCAGCTAGGCACAAGGGTGTGTGGGCCTCCTCCCTCCCCCAACCATGCCTGGAAAGTCTCAGTTGCGGTTGTAAGTTGAGGACTACCTGTAATAGAATAACATGGCTCTCTTTTTATATCATTCCATGTAAAGTAAGATAAAATATCAATTAATCCTAACTAATTTGTTTTAATGTAAAACAATGGTTTTGGTTTTACAAATGTAACGTAGTTAAGATGAGATAGGACAAACACCTCTTACCGCTGGATTGGATATTTGAAAGAAAAAGTAGTTTTCTAAAAGAAGGGAAGGAAAGCTCTGATGTCTCAAGTCTATTCAGAATAGGAGCATCAGATTGTGGGCTGCAAAAATTTTGATGACTATTAGGTGGGAGGCAAGAGATAGGAAATTCCTGCTGTCATCTAGTGGCTGCCCTAGGCAGCTGACACTGAAACTGTGTCATGCTCCTCAGATTCCATCTGTTTGTAGCTCCACCTTGCAACATATCTCTAAGTTTAAATAATGCCTGCCTTCTGGGCATAGATTTGAACCTAACCCTACCTTTATTGTATTTATATCACTGTCCTTACAGCAACCATAAATTTATTTTTAGGTTCATTCAAAATGCTGAAAGAAGTTTGGCTGCTTTCATTCAAGCTACTTTAACTGCACTACAAAAATCCAGATGCCCAGTTGATAGCAGCAAAGAGATGGCTGCAGTCCAAAACAGTGGGTGGCTAAAACAAAATAAAAATGATAGGATTTAAACTTAATTAAAATTAATGATCACTAAAATTATTTCTTAATGTATTTCATATTTTTTTCCTTTCTGTCACTTTTGAGGCTGCCTATAAGTCCACAGAAATCCTTATCGGTCTGAGGCCTCATAGTATGTACCCATATCGAAACTGTCCAAAAAGATCTTCATGGCCTCAGGCCAAAATTGTGAGAATTGAATGTGGGATCTTATACATGCAAACCATGTTCTCAGTCACTGAAATACAGTGGTCCCTCGACCTACGAACCACTCGACATACGAATGGCGAAACCACAGACGCTTTTAGCCGCAGCTTCCCTGACTTCCTCTACTTACGATCCGGTCTGGAACGGCTAAAAAAGATCTTTTTTTTTTTTTGTGGAAACCTAATTTTGAGCTGCACTTTGCAGGCCTTTAAAGTGCACCTCATAAAGAGGTTTCCACAAAAAACTGGGAACCTGGGTCTTTTTCCCAGGCTCCAGAACGAATTAATCCATTCCCAGTGTATTTCAATGGGAAGCCGCTTTTTCGACTTACAAATTTTTTGGTTTCTGAAAATGCATTTGGAACGGATTAAATTCGTAACTCGAGGGACCACTGTACCTTAATCTCTGCTAATACCTGAAAAAAATTCCAAAGATTTTTTCTACTGTAACTTTAAATAGGCTAGAAAAGGATTTTCACAAACAGAATGATCATAGGTTTGTAGCATTTATCTCTCAGTGATCTGTAGGTACTCTTGGGCCCCAGTTCTATGATCCTGTTAGGATTATTGCAGGATTATTGCAGAGTAAACTCTCCTCTGTTCACCATTTAACAATCAATTAGAAAAACCCTGCAAGTATTGAAGGTTGATGGGTCATACAGAGATAGAAGACCGAGGCATTTGTTGTCCAGAAGGAAGGGAGTTTATTTACAGTCTTTATACATCTGCTCAAGAGGTTACAGGATCATTTATGAGGTAGTCAGCATATAGGTCCTATCAAGTAGAATAGACAACAGTTAAGAAGCAGAAGAACGTTAGGAAGCATTAAGACCACGAGGCTGGTGAACCTCGCATATTTATAGGTTTCTGCTCAGCCTGTGATTGACAACACACATGAATACATTTGGGCGGCAAAGTCTGCCTAGCAGCAGACAGCCTGGCACTGGTTGAGTGAGTGTGGTGTGGCCTGGCCTAGTCGGCCATTTTTAAATGTACCAAACCTTACATTTTTATTTAATCTTACAATGAATAAATTCAACAGATCCATTGCAAATAAGTAGATTTAGATTTAGATTTATTTCAATTTATATACCGCCCTTCTCCCGAAGGACTAATAAAGGAGAATATTACATTGACATGCACCAAGAATATCTCAGAAACCAGCAAGAGACTACTACAACCACATGGAATCAGCATAGCACCTAAGCCAAACTGAAGCCCTTCAAAACATCATGGCAGAAAGACTGGAAGAATGCATCTGCAAACCATCTAGCAGTCAGAATACATGATGAAAACTTTAATTTCACAACATATAGGCAGATTTAACTGCAGCTTCAATTGGGAAGGGTGACCCTCCTAGACCAAGTCCAAAAGCGCCAGGAAATTTTCAGAAGTTTTGCAATAGTGGCAAATATCTGTAGCTCAGGTGTAGGATGAGGGTGAAGGTTTGTTCTTCAAGCTTGTGGGCTGGTTTCTGAACATTTCATTTCCAGGCTAGGTAACATCTTCAGTGAAGTTTAAGGGATGTTAGTGCTCTTCTGTTTATAAGGGCTTCAGGTGTGAGTGTTTCAAAAGGGGGGATCTTGTGATGGGTCAGCTGTGAGTCATCAATGAGTCTTGTAATGGGTCTTGTGGTGGGTCTTATGATAAGGAGATTACATCAGGCTCAGGGTCATTGGGAGGTGAACTGCTGATGTGGGTGTTGTGTGAGTTGGTTGAGGGTCAGTGCTCTGGTTGGCTGTGTGGGTGATTTGGATCCTGAGGGGTTTGTAGGCTGATTGTAGGTCAATGTGCCTGCTGATGGAATTGCTTGTGGAGTGCTGGGATTTGATACACTCACAAGCTTGTGAGAGGTCATGTGGTTGATGATTTTTGTGTTGCTCCAGTTGAACTGGTGCTGTTTCGTGTTGGTATGGATATAGATTAAAGATTTGGGATCATGGTGTTTGACCTGTTTTTTTAACTGATATGGTGTTTGTTCCAGGTAGAATTGGTTGCAATGTTTACAGTTGATTTTATATATTTTTGTGATTCTGGATAAATCCTGGTGGAGTATGGCTATGGGTTTGTGGGCTATTGTTATGCCTAGGGGTTGAAGGATTCTGGCTGTCATTTCTGATACCCCTTTTGTGTATGGTAGGGTTAGTTTTTGTATGGTGGTTGTATGTGGTTTGGGTGGCATGTGTTGGAATATAAAGTTTTTGGGAGAGCTGTTACAGAGAAAGACGTTGAGCAGCCTTATCTCTTCCACTTTCCTTAGTGTTGTGGTGCTATAGGGTGTCTTTGGCCTTCTGAACAGTTTCTGGACACAGCTTCTTTTGTGTATGGTGGGGTGGTTGCTTGTGAAGCTGCGGATCTTGTCCATGTGTGTAGATTTGTAGTAGACACAGGTTTCTAATTCTCCATTGTCTAGTCTTCTTATGTTGACATCAAAGAATGGGAGTCTCTTGTCTGTTTTCACTTCTCAAGGAATATGTTATTGAGTAGGTGGTGTGTTTCTTCAATTTGAGAGCATTTGATGATGTAGAGCTATGGATTCGACTTGTTGCGTAATTGGTTTTGCTATTAGGCCTGATATGGGTGATCCCATAAGGGTACCTTGTACTTGCTTGTAGATTTTGCCATTGAAGTATGTGTTGAGACATAAATCCAGGAGTTTCATGATGGTTTCTGTGGACATGGAGTGTTCTGTAGTGGCATCATCTTTGTGGGTATGGTGTTTAGTGAATAGGTGGTGTATGGTTTGCTTAGTCAGGTCAATGACAATCAAGGTGAAGAGAACAGTGATGTTGAAGGAGGCTATAATTACTTCCTTGCTGATTTTGCTGTGTTTGATGCATTGAAGAGATTGTTCTGGGAACTTTATTGAGTGGGTTGAGTCATTGACCAGGTATATGAGTTTCCTCTGTAGGATTTTTTGCTAGTTTGAATGTTGGTGTTCCAGGCAAATTTCTAGAAGGTTGGCATTCTGACAAATCAGCCATCAATAAGCACATAGACATTAACAGCACCTATAGACTATGCAAAAGAGACTATCACCTAGCCCAAAAAGGAAGATTAATCACCTTCCCACAGCAATTAGCATAGATTAACTCCTAGGTTAACATCAGATCAACAATCAAGTAAACAATACCCCAATCAAGAAACTGCCAAAGAAGCCAACAGCAAATAGACCAGTCCAAGAATCTCTAAGAGCACCCCCACCAACACTGACAGGCAAGCCACTAGAATAAAAACGGACAGAATACAAACTGGCAGTAAACCACACTCTTTACTAGCACTGATGATGTTACCTAGTTTGGGTAATGATATGTCTGCAAGAAAACAAGTAAGTTCAGAGAACACCAAGAACCCCTCAAGTAGATCTTATTAAAATATATATTTATGCAAAGTTAATATTAGACTGAAAAGTTTCTTTGAACATGTTTTATACAAATATCTATTTAATGGAATACATTGCACTAGTAATTCTCATTCTCAATGTAATTTATGGGATCTACACTGATAGTGTTCTGTCGTTTATATATCCTTATTTTTTTTCTAGTGTTACTCATTGATAAGTACCTCTTACAAATATTTGCCTATTTTCTAAAATGGTACATACAAAAAACCAAGGTAGTATTTCTATGAATTATGCTGGCCCCTCCTTTCACACCCTTAATAGTAGAATCTGGAGCATGTAAGCCTCTTGGTTTGATCATGTAGCATTTCCACTTTAAATTAACTGAGCTGTCCTGATCCAGAAACCAAAACCTCAAGCTTTTTTTCAGTTGTTGGAGCCCCAAGTAAGATATAAATGAGAACCTGATGAAGGATATGGGGGCAGGATTCCATTCTGCTTCTTTCATAGACTTCAATCCATCATGTGTACATACAACTGGGCTACAGAATGACAGTTTGCCTTGACAGTATCATCAACAAATCAACAGAGCTGAAGTTATGAACTAATCTTAAAAACCATGTGGCTAGCTTGAACATAGTTCACTCTTGCTAGAGTTTATGTCGTACGAGATCAAATAGAAATGTGTACTCTTTAGAGAAGAAAGATTTGAGGGTAAGTTTATTGCTTTGATTATTTTTTCCCAGGCCAAAAAGAGCTTCTTTTGTCCTGCTTTGTCTAATAAGCTCAACTGCCTGCTATCCTGAGAAACACATGACAGATGTCTTTCAGTTATGAAAACAGAAGAGTTGCTGAAAGGAATAGTATTTCTGATTTCCCTGAAGCTGCAAATGTCTTGTAAATAAACAGTAGTGAATGCCCTGCATATTATTTAGGAGAGCTGGATAGGAACTTTTTATTGACCTAGCAGTGGTGGTGGGGCTGCAGCTATGTTCCCTTAGGATATTTCTAATTCTGGCTCTTTTGAGTAGCCCACCATGACTGAGTTTCTTGCTGCAACATTTTGAAAGGTTTAACCTAGGGGTATCTTTCTCAGGCTGATTTATTTATTTATTACCAGATGTATACTCACATGCTTCAGGCAGGCCAGTCCATGGCAGTTTACAATGCAGCAAGAAATAACAATGAACTATAGCAAATATCATTTAAAATAGGTATCAACAAGATAATAAAGCAATAAATGAAACCAATGAAACAAAGATACTGACCAACAATCACATAAACTCACAACAAATACCTGGATTAGGAAGGGACACTTGCTTATGTAAATAATGCTGATACTTCCTTCCCCAGAGACAACGGACAAGCCTGTATAATTTTCAGATCTGAACGTGTACATTGAAAGTGTTGAGACCCCACACATTTTAAGAATGGTAGGTTGGAGAAAGTAGTTCCGAGGGGCTGATGAATTTTAAAATATCTGGCTCCGCAATTCACAATTTGCATTTTCTGTGCCTTTCTATTCCCCATGCTTTAATATTAAAGCAGAAAAATATAATTTTGAAAACCACTCTTAATATTGTTATGCTCTGCCCAGAGTCAATTCCAATGATAAATAGTATTGTGGTCTGGTAATATCTTTCAGTCTTGGAAGCTGCTTTATAGTAATAAATATGGGGGAGAAGGAAAAGCCTGTATTGAGTAGATGCCTGCTGTAGGGGGAAAATGTATGATTCCAGATATCTGGTGTAAATCCATCAATATAAATACTACAATTCTATCACTCTGGTTGATTTCACAGTTTACATCCTAACCTGGTGTTTCTCAACCTTGGCAGTTTGAAGATGCGTGGACTTCAACTCCCAGAATTCCCCAGCCAGCAACGCTGGGGAATTCT
>JANHFR010002398.1:131081-143469 GCA_032468015.1 Mimophis mahfalensis | reverse complement strand
ATCTATCTATCTATCTATCTATCTATCCATCCATCCATCCATCCATCCATCCATCCATCCATCTATCTATCTATCTACATCTATTAGCTACCTATCTCATTAAAGATGTATGGTTAATGATTTCAGACTACATGGAACAGAATAAACACAAGCATAAAATAAAAGCAGAAATCCATCATGAATTAATTTAAATACAATTATATTCCTAAATTATAGGACAGGGATGTCAAACCCAAATTAATTGAGGGCTGCATCAGCATTATGATTGCCCTCAAAGGGCCAGTTGCATGTAAGACTATGTATCATGTAAGTTCAGGCATGCATTATGTCTGGGGCCCAAGGGGGATGCACTCTTTATGGCACTCTTAAGTTCCCAATAGCCTGAGACTAGAGAGCCTGAGCCATAGAGAGACCGAGCCACAGATCTCTTTCCCAAAGGGACAGCAGCTTTGAAGAAAGCGTATGCACTTCCGCAACATATGGCTTGGGTTTCTTGACTAGTTTTGGCCTGGGCCTGGCCTGGGTGAGCCTGTCTCGCATTTCATTGCATTTTTGGGGAAAAGTCTGCGAGGTGAGCAGCTATTTGTGGGAAAGTGCAGCACAGGTGAAGGAAGAGGAAAAGGAATGTGTAGCTCCAAAAGAAGTTAGGAAAAGATTAGTGCTAGAAGTAGGCCAATGCAAAGCCCATACAGAGGAGAAAAGGAAAGGGTAGAAAAACTATTCTGGATTTTTTTTTTCACCCAAACAGGAGTATAACCAAAACATTTCCATTTTCTGTACATCCCTATAAACAGCGGTGGGTTTCTACCAGTTTGGGCAAACCCGTAGCTCCGTTCAGGCCACTTCGAGTGAACTGGTTCTTCCGGGCCTGCCCACACACCCCTGCACTATTCTATGCCTTTTGTAGCCCTTTTTGAAGCCCAGATGATTGGCGTGGCAGAGCAACTGCCACCCATCAGCTGGGTTTACTTAGCAGAGCTTCAGGAATATCTCAGTTGTATCACTATTTTCAAATGGAATGTGTGCATGCTCACCGAACTGGTTGTTAGACCGGTTGAAGCACACCTAAGCCTACAAACCTATTACCCAATAAATATTACCAAAGCAAGAACAGCAGGAAAAAGGTGAAACCACCTTTATGTTGGTATGCTCTATGGACAATTCCAAACCATTGATTCTGTTCCTCGGAATCAGCTTTATAGTTTGCTTGTTTCATTGCCTTTTTCAAAAAAGACATACCCTGACCAGCTTATGTGAAAATAGAGGAACAATCACGAAAATAATTGTGCCAGCAAGAATATAATGATGCCCATATGTCAGGAAAAAACAAAGCAAAATAACATTGGACTTGCTGGCATTTCAATTTCTAATAAAGATCTGAAAAAGATATACCGGTATGCTTGTGCCACTTTCCTTGAAAGAATTTAATAGTGGGCTAATTCTGGCCTGATTTAAATTGTTGCCAGTTTTCTCCTCCTGCTGGACATTTTCAAATGTTGAGGAAGCACTTTCCTAAAAACTGTTCTATGCCCCAGAGTATTAGGTAAAACAACCATGAGTCGTTCTCTCAGTCCTGAGAAAATGCATCATAAAAAAGAAACATTTGCAGAGTTTTGCCTGCCTTGGGACTAGACTAGAAGCACAGTTAGAAATTCTAGTTCTAAATTTATTCTAAGACTATATTAACAGAATCCTGCAAGTCTAAAAGTACATCTCTCCCTCCTTAGCTTTGCAGATCAAGAAACTACACAAAGTCCCTTCTAAGACTTCTGCCACATCCACATTCATTCTATAGTCTCAGCTGCCTCTTATCTGACCATTATCTGGTTTGGGGCTCTTCTCCCTGTTTCCCAAGTCATTCCCACACACCATTACAAGTTTTGAGTTTCAGTTGCTTTTGAGTTCTCACTGAGTTTTTGTTAAGTTGTGAGGAGATGGGCACTGTGCCCAGGAAAGAGCAGCACAGCAATGGTGTCATCCACTGTGTTTATTCATAAGAACAGGTCTCTCTAATGGTCAACAATAACTCCATACACCAATAATAGCATGGTTAAATGGAATCCCTTTTATAGGGTTTAAATGAGTGAGTGATCACATGACCTCTTCAGAAAGGCAGGACCTCCTCACAGGAGACAGCAGTTATCAGGAATTGACTGGGTGAGCTTCTATGCATCCTTCTGCAGTGGATGTTGCTAGAGGAAGAATTGCAATACCATGTTAATAATACTTAACAGTTTTTCCCAACTTACACTTGCTACATTCCAATGCAGCTCTGATCCGTAGAATGAACTGATATATTTATTTATACTAGGACTGCCAGCACTGAATGTGTGTCCTCTGGCATTCCAGGTAATTAGCAAAAGAGTTCTGTTTGACTCTTGCCAAAAAAAAAAAAAAAAGACACTGACTGTGAAAAGCAGAACAACTAGAAGAGCTGAAAAGGCTAATACAGCTATACCAGCTCTGCTTCCAGTTGCCACCTGTGCACATGTGTGTTGTATGTCCCAGTCCCATTCAAGGCACCTGCTTCAATTCCATATAAATTGGGCATATGGAGTAGTAGTCTGAAGGTACTCACATAATCCCAGACATATTTGATTGAAACTGGAAACCTGAGCCGCAAATGATACCTAAGAAATGCTGATTAGAATTATAGGTTTCCTACACTATTGTTTGACGGATCAAATTAAGTTTAAATGTTCCATTTGATTGTGGGCAACTAATTGTGCTTATTTTAAGAAACTGGAGGAGGAGCTGTTTTGCAGCTATACAATGGGATCTCTATATCAGTCTATAAAAAATAACTCCTTTATAGAGATACTCATAACTATATGGAAAGCCACAGGTGTTACTTTGTCCAGCAGTTCACAAAGATTGTTACTAACATGCCTTCTAGAAAGAGAAATCCAAACACTTTTTATGTTTTCTCAGAGGTCTTCCTGCAGAGCATTTGAAAATATGGAATTCTGGGCTTCAGAATGTTATTAAAAGTAATATGTTATTACGTTAGAAATAAAACAACCATATTTTATACCTATATAAAGAGAGAATCAAGCTGTGTTCATACAAGTGACTCATTGTTTATTGCACAGCTTGGAACTTTTTGGTTTTGTGTGAGTGTGTGTGAATTGTCATATTTAAATGAAAACCGTTCATATGGTAACAATTTGGAATGCACAATTGTACTGATACATTTAGAGGTATGAGTCATTTTTATGGATAATAAAGCAATAAAGCAATACATCATTCTATACTACAAATTTGCTGACCTAACCCAGATGAAAATGAAGACATATCTATGAATTCCAACATCATGGATAAAACAGAAATGCTGTAAGTAAAATAGATCTAAATAATATAAATATTATCGGAGAATTCTTTTGAGTAAAACTTAGGTTCTGCCATCCATGTACAGAGCTGGCTTCATACAACTTTGAAAGAATTCTGAAATAAAGTTTGTAGGCCTTATTTAAATGTCATACATCTATCTGAGATGTCAAGTTTGAACAAACATTTAACTTATTATTGCTCTTAAAAACTTTATTGGGATACAAAATAGATTCTGCCATCCATGTACAGAGCTTATTTTATACAATTCACATTTGATCTCAGATTTCAAGTTTGAACAGCCATCTATTGCATTATTGTGCTTTAAAACAATAAAGGTTTTGTTCTTATAAAAAGTCTGTCCATTTTTCTAACCAAACAAAATCCTGAGACCTAGGTACTCAGTGAGATCCACCAATGAGATAACTTACCGGTAAATCTAAAATTGTGATAGCTTTTCATTTCTACAGTGACCGTGATGACATATGAAGAATCTGTGAAATAGTGGAATGTCTATGCTACCCTTCTCTTTTTTTACCCCTTGAGTTTACCAACTTATTGACTTATTGACTTTGATTTTAGCTTCAACTTTGAATTTGGCAGGAAAAAGCCACCCTTTTTATGCCTGCCTCCAAATACATGCATTGCTGTCAGCCCTCTTTCTAGTATGGCACTTTTGCAAGCTACTTGGACTAAAATGCCCACGTTACACATTTTGTTCCATAATGTAACATTGGGATGTTTACAGATTGCATCATGGAATTCTAGAAAGCCTAGATTCAGCTACTGATGCATATTGTTCTCTTATAAGTTCAAGGGAAAGAAATAAGCAATTGTCATATGACACTCATTTTATTAATTCATTAGTTATGTGAAATTCATATCCACCTTTAGATTCTGCTATCTGCTCTTGGGGTGGAGTGGGGGGAGAAGAAACTATAGAGATCTGTGGAGTTATTTCTAAAACCAAGCTGAGTTTGATACAATCTTCAAGCTCTAAAGTTTCCTTAAGTGTTAAGGAACATTTCTCTTTGTGATCTGCTTTCTCTTTTAGCTCACTTGTATTATCTTAAAATACAGGCTTACCTTTTTTTTCTCAAATGGCTACCAATTTAGCATTGCTTACATTTGTAGGGTTGCTTATTAGGAGAAAAGAAAGCCTGGCAAAAATTTTCATTTTTTAGAATTCGTCAGTTGCATACTTTTTTCTTATGATGTTCCTTTCTGGCATTAAATGGTGATAAAGCTATTCAAAACTTTGAAGAACCTTGGCCCTTGTATAAATCAAGTGATGAGAGAAAATGAGGCCTACTTTGTCTAAATCTGCCCTTGAGCAAGAGACCTGCTGGTACTTTTCAGCGTTTTTGAAATTATAGATATAGTATAACCTATAAGCAGTACTTAGGAGTCAAGCTAAGGTAGGAATGGCCACTGTGATCTCATTTGGGAATCATATTGAGGAATGGGCCTACAGTGGCAGTGGCATTCCACTGGCATTCTGTTGTCAATTAAATAGTCAAATAATACCATTTAAATACAGGAACGGGGGACTTAGAAGGCATTAAATATAGATTAAAAAGAATCTGAAATGGAGAATTTAAAGCTGAATTTCTATGGGATGGAAAAAGCTCTACTTGAATGTAGAGGAAATTAGAAGATTTTAGAGGACTGAAGATTAGAGACTGAAAGTACATTTGGAATCTGCAAAATCAGCAATAATTCAAAGCATGGAAGGGCATCCAGGAATGATGCTGGAGAAAAGAGAGGAAGGGAGCCACTGACTGGAAATCTTTGGTAGTGGGCAGTGATAAGAACAAGACAGCATCTGTGAGAATAAGCAAGCAAATAAAAAAGAAAACACCTCATAGGGCAACAAACTTCAGACTTAACTTTTCTTAAAACAGCCCCTGAAACTCAAGAGTGATGATGTGCCTAACACTCTGAATAAGGAATATTTATTTATTTACAATAATCAGTATTTGAAGTACCCATACTTCTTATGCCGTTAAGTTCTTAATGCATCTTGCTCCAGTTGGACTATCAGAGAATCATTCCAAGGGTCTACTTAAAATAGATTTTGAACAAATATTAACAGTGTTGTTACCCTGCATGTGTATGCATGTACAATTTGGAACACCTAGTTGTCTTGAAAATTATGATAGGTTACTACATTACAGCAATGATATATGATCCTCCATAATCCCAGTGTTGTATCAAAAAGTATGATTTTCTGTATTAAATTATACTATGGAGTGCTATTATCAAGCTCCCAGATGCTTTGCTTCTCTCTGTCTAGTCTTGTTGCTTTCATACTAAAGTTTGTGATTAAACTGCCAAGTGACAGCAACATCGGGAAGAAAGAGTATGAGAAACTAAATAAGTAGCAGGGCCTGAATGAGGAACTGGAGAAGATGTGGAAAGTAAAGGCCAAAGAGGTCCCAATGAGGGTAGGAACATACAGGGCTGCGACTTTTAAGCTGAGAGAGTGGTTGCAGCAGATTACAGGAATGATATCAGAGCTCTTTATCCAGAAAACTGCAGTATTAGGAACAGCTAAGGTCTTGCACAGAACCCTCAAACGCCCAGACTTCTGACAGAGGATTTGAGATTTAGGAAAATATGGACCACCCCTAAGGATGAGAAGGGAATCTTTATTTTTATACGGCTGAGCACAAGTAAGAATACTCAAGTTCCGTGCAGTTTCTCATTATTTTAATTTGGTTCATTCTGTTCCACTTTTATATTAGATTTTGTATAATTCTCTCAGCAGCCTTAAATGAAATATATACCTTCCTTGTGGAATTAACAGAGGCCCAGATAGTTGGTTCAAGATTCCCTTCAGAAAAATCTGTTCCATGTCCGTGGCCCAAACAAATGACATCGTCAAGTTCTATTTTATGTCAGTCTTGTTTTGGTGTTAAGAATCTGTTCAGACCATTCCAAATTGCGTTAGTAATCTCTGAAGGGAGATTGCTTTTTGCTGATAGAATTTCATTTAATGTATTAGAATTGGATAAGGCCTGAAGATGCCCCAGTCTGGTAATGATTTCTGACTGTTCCACTTTATCATTTCAGGCTGATCTCACAAACTTGTTGCTTGAAGTTTCTTTCATAGACCTGGCCAAGTAGGCATCTAAGGAGAACACCTAGAAGGAATCCCAAGTATGGTTTCCACCAGAATTGCAAAGTTTTTCACAAAGGCAGTTAGCACACTCATAGAAGGGAGAAGGCAAAAGATATTACACAAAATGATGATAAATAAGCGATACAGCTCCTTGAAAAAGGAGCTGAGGAAAAGAGAGATGAAGAGTTGAAAGGGCTATTAGTATGTGGATGAAGAATTGAATCCTTAGGCCTTCAAAAACACATTTATATGAATCACTATTTGTTCACCTCTGTTCTCTGAATTCTATTATAAGCCTTTGACATTTCATATATGAGTATTTGTTTCCAGTGACGAATAATTATGTAAAAGTCTGAGATATAGTGTTTACTTAGGGCTAACATAAATGTTCTCTTTCTCTATTTAATTTATTGTCAACACTTCCAAAATGAAATAACTCTTTAATAAATTAAACTTCATTCCTTCAATTTTGCATTATGATGGAGAATGTGATTTAGAACATGGTAATATAATTTTTGATCATTCCTAACTGTTTTAATGCCTGTTTGACCTTATCCAGAGAAGAAACAAAATGTTTCAGAGTTCTTCAATATGTTTCATTCCTCAATCAGAAAATGTTCCATAACTCTAGAAAAAAACATGAAAAGGTGCTTCTGAAAACATACCAGAAAGCCAATGTGAATATCAGTAGACTTCAGGCTAGATCTAGTCATTGTCTCTCAACCGCATCAAAAAGTGACATAGGTGCTGAAGTTGTCTTTTAATTCAGCAGGTAATTACTTAATTAATTAAATTCAGAAGGAGCTTTGGTGGTGTAGTTGTTACAATGCAGTACTGCAGGCTACTTCGGCTGACTATCAGCTGCCTGCAGTTTGGCAGTTCAAGTCTCACTGGCTCAAGATTGATTCAGCCTCTCATTCTTCCAAGGTCAGTAAAATGAGGACCCAGATTGTTGGGAGCAATAGGCTGACACTGTAAACCACTTAAAGAGGGTTGTAAAGCACTATAAAGCTGTATATAAGTGCAATTGCTATTGCTAATATGAAAATGAATGCAATAAAAGAAAAGAAACATCTACATAGCCTTCTCCAATCCAGTCCCATCTAATGTATTGAGATACAATTCCCAATATACCTACTGTGGTTAGTTCAGTCTATGTGTTATTCCAATGGGAGAACTAGGAATAACAATCCAGCAGAAATGGTTTCTCTAGTTGGGGAATTTACATGCATTCTGAAAGTTGTAGCTTCCAAGTAGTTTTCAAGAGCAGCAATGTGTTGAATACATGCCAATAGTCTACAGACAAGGTGGTTGAGAAGAGCGTGACTTGGAGAAGGGACTCAAAGTCCAAGAAACATCCCAACTGTACAGACAAATCTGTGCAAATATATTCCTGGCCATATCTGCCTCCTCTCTGAGTATGAGTCCAGGGGTTCACCCAAAATGTACCTCCATTCTGTCTAAGTAATTATAACCACATTCAAAAGTAAAGATGAAAAATCCACAACATTTAAAGAACCTTCAACCCAGAGTCACTCAGTTTTGTCAGAGATCAGCCTAAACTTCTTCCTCCCTGCCCAGACCTCACCAGGCTCCATACATGGTGATAAGACCTTGAAAATATTACTTGGCTGACCAGAAGGTCAAGATGTACAACTATGTATAGGGTCCCCAGGGACCCTCTCACATCACAACCCAGCCAGCTTCTCCACATTATTTCACAAGAAGGGAAATTGAAGATGAAATGAAAGTTGTCCAGGATTATGGGGTCTAATAATGGCTTCTTGAAGAGGCATATCACTACTTTCCTTTCCCTTCTCCTACCACCACATGAATCAAACAAATGCCACCTCCATGGAGCATTAATTAGCCTGGAGAACATCTATAAAACAGATGGCTAGGTTATGAAGCCCACAGATCTTGTCTACTTCCTCAAGAATGTATCAAATATTTCCCACATAATGGCATTGGATCATATCTCAATCAACAGAGTCTAAGTAGTTGTATAACCTTAACCCCGAATAATTGTAGATTTCCTAAATATTGAGCAACCTTTTCAGAAAATCTAGCCTTTAAACCAGTGCTGTATGCCAGTTTCCAGCTATGTTAGACCATACTTCTCAGCAACTGTACTAATATTAGCAATGTTCTTTGAAATGTGAAATGTGAATGACATGTACACGTTTTTACCAATTAAGCTATTATAATGATATATTTTAGAAGGCTTAAAAAGTACATTTAAAAACATGCCCATTAGAAGTTGCCATATCTTTCTGAATTAGCAATGAAAAGTGTCACAATAGTGAAATGGCATATGTACCCAATGTTTGCTTCCCTCCCACTTCACCCACTATGTCTGAGTCACTGCTAAGATAAGAAAAGCAGATGTAGGCGTCATTTAGGAAAGTAGGAGGTTGTCTACCCAGGAAAGACTGATGGGAAGAATCAGAAGCAGCTCAGTGCTGTAAACCTAAAGTGTTCTCTTGAGGGCTGCTAGATAACATTTATTTTATGTTATAACCTTTGGAAAAAAAAGAAAAAAATTGCACAGAGGCTGTTTTGATGAATTCTTCCAAAGTTCAGCTACTGTCAGGTATTATAGAGGAAATTGAGTGGACTTTCACTAACAAGAAATTGATTTTTGTTTTAACAGCAAGCTCAGTCCCCAAGTCATGCTTAAACCTTTTAGTATCGCAGAACTGCATTATGGAAATCCCTACAACTTGGCCAAAAGAGACAGAGAGACTTCTATTGGCCCCTGAGTAGACCAATCTATTTAGTTAATAATACCTGTTGTTAAGTCAATATCAATTGGCCTCTGAATGTTGCCTTGGGAGGTAGGAGAGCAAGAAAACACAAATCAGGATAAAAATTTGGCATGAAGATGGAGAGATCAATGGAAGAAACACAAGTAGATTCCTTTTTTGACAGAATGCTGTTTCTGAACTGCAAATATCTGCTCATGTGGGAGAATGAATATAATCTAGCAGAATTTTGGACTTGTCAGAGTTTACGGAGTAACAACAAGGACTGTGCTCTGCAGTGAATGTTAGCTCTCTATTCATTTAGCAATTGCTAATAAAATGAGAGCTTGTTTTTAGAACAGTTTATCTATTCCCAGTGTTAAGGTTATGTTAAAATTGAGTAAAAAATAAAGCGGTTACCTCAAAAACTGCTAGATACTTGATTATCTTCCCAATTGCATCCCAGCTGCCTCACGATTAAGACACTCAGTTTCACTGCTTATTAGTTTGAAAGAGTCTAGAGGCTTCTGTTAGCTGAAACAAAATCTGGACAATAATGAAGGAATTGAGTAATCAGTTGTTGCTGTTGTTGTTGTTGCAATTGCTGCATTTCTGGATTTGTCTGAAGCATTAAACCAAGGCTAAGGATGACAAGACAGATATTATTATGGAGTCCTTGGTATTCTCTGGTTGTTGTTTCTTTGCTGATATTTCATCACGCAACCAGGTAATATGATAATGTATAATGAACCATCTTCAAGAAAACAACCAATCAGAGAGCACCAAGGACCCCAACAGTTCAATCTGAGTTACAAATATTCCCTTCTATTGGTATATATTATCATACCATAGACACAAATTGCTTTAGAAGTAGAGTCAACCATCCAGACTATGATTCTAAATTATCTGTGGATTGGGTAATCAGAATAGTGAATACCTCAGAAATTATTTGGAAAAAGTACTTTGGAATGAACAAAACTTCTTTAAAGCATATGTCTTTTTAAAAGTTTTTATATGAGCCTGAAAAAAAAAAGGCTACTAATAAGTTACCCATTAAAGACACAACCATCTTAATGTCTGCCTCTCCTTTTCTGTCCTTCTCTCTGAATTGCATGAAAATAGCAAAATTATAGCACAGTAAATTTGCTCAGGAATAAGTCTTCCTTTTCTTTTTCAAAGATGTTGCTTCCAAGAAAATATGTGTCAGATTGAAGCCCTCAAGCCTCTTGAGAATTAATAATTATGTCTTCAATGTAGCAAACTAGCTTCAGTCTACAAGCATAAAATATTATATTGGATCTATTGAACCAAGTATTATATTCTTTACTAGATTCTTTCTTAGTAATAGCAATTACTGGTTGTACAATATTCTTTTCTGAAGCTATATTTTCCAACTGTTCACATTCATAAAAGTATATATTATTTTTCTCAGTTTTATTAGTCCAACTTTGAATATGGCTGTTTTACTCTGCTCAGTGATTTGGGGAGTTTCACCCTATTGCAAAACTGGAAAACTGTAGCTTGTGATAGATGCTGGCAATTGTTGGAGGGGCACCAGATCTTCACCCACACTATATTCTATTTTGAGTGATGCTTTCCTTTGTTGTTGTTTTCTCAAAGCATGATTGTGTTTTTTTAATCGATGGAATATTTTACATTATTGAGAAACAGTGAAGGTAACAATGTTGGGAGTGGTCAGCTCTTTGAGGTAGACCAGGTAGATCAGACAGGCTGCATAATCAGTGGTGGGATTCACATTATTTTACTACTGGTTCTGTGGGTGTGGCTTGGTGAGCATGGCTATGTGGTTGGCCAATCAGAGGTGGTATTTGCTGGTTCTCCAAACCAATCAAAATTATCACTACAGGTTCTCCGGAACCTGTCAGAACTGGCCGAATACTACCACTGTGCATAATAATAGAATCCTGAAAGACTGATAGCATTTCCCTTTCCCTCTTATACCAAAGAGAGTCAAATAGAGCAGTCCTGAGGTTTTGGGTTTTTTCCCCCTTTTCTCTTCCTGTATTCCTGGGATACATTATTATTTTTCTAATGGCCACTCCATATCTTTTTCAAGGTTTTCTTTACATTTTTCTACAAGAGCAGGAAAAGCTACTTACCTCTCCTCACACCCACACCACACCACACCACACCACACCACCCCTTAATGGTCACGTTTTACTAGTATCATGTAATATCTCGGACTAGTCTGCTTCAAAGCATCTGTTTTGTGTTCACTCACTTTTATTTATTGCCAAATGTTAGAGCTAGCCAGGTCCTCAGGTGTTGTTCAGCAAATCTTCATTGAAATCATTTGAGCTGCACTAATTTGCATCAGGTGAAAAAGCTAACCTTCCGTCTGTTCCCTTTGTTGAATCAATGTTCCCTAACACCGCTCTTTATGAGAATGTCAATGTTGAAAAACATCACCGTAGATGTGATTCAAATATTTATTTTTAAATAAGCACTGGTTCAGATTTATAGTTTTGGTGTTTGGTTTTTGATTTTGTATATTAACTTTGCCACTTGTTTTGCCACCCAGTTGGACATAAAGGAAGGGACGTTTTCCTGTAATGTGGTGGAATGTGGAAGCAAGCTTAAGGTCTCCTTGATAACTATTTTTAAAAACCAGAACTTAGGTTTTGAGGTGATGGTGTTGATAGAATGAGACTCAGAGTGCAAAGCATTGCCAGCCTGGATCCTTTTATTCAGCAGAAGTATTTACAGACGTTCACACTTAACAGAAGCAAGCACTTAGTATATATACAGAGATAGAACTGGAACATGTGCATGGGGAAGCAGCCCCTTTTTATACCAGAATGGGATAGCCATTGGAGCAGGTGCTATGAAGGGGAATTGTAACACTCAGGCAAGAAACCCAGGCTTCTTCCAGACAGCCTGGTGCTAGGTTTGAGTTAGTGTGGTGTGGCTCCCAGGCAGCCATCTTAACTCTTATAAAGGCATGTAATCAAAAGATGAACATTTAATAATACCTAACACTCCTGATGCAGATTTTAAAAGTTGCCTTTCAGGCAACTGTAGTATTTGGCTAGGTTCTGTAGTGGTGCACCTCTGGAGCTGACTATGGGTCTCAGAGTTATGCCTTCCTTGTGTATTTTGGGGAGGCCATATAGTTTGGGGCATCTGGAAGATTTTTCTCTTGGGATAATGGTCTGTTGGATCTCTTTGCTTA
>JANHFR010002397.1:50212-60805 GCA_032468015.1 Mimophis mahfalensis | reverse complement strand
TTTTCGACTTACAATTTTTTCTACTTACAAATGTGCATTTGGAACGGATTAAATTCGTAAGTAGAGGGACCACTGTAAGCTGTTTTACCCGGTATGTGAGCACCACACGCTTAAATATTTATTATGAATACATGAAAATGATACAGTAATTAATTTTTAAATAAAGTGAAAGGTTATGTCTCCTTTGAGTCAAACTGGATAGGTCCATGTTGTTTTCTTGCTAAGAATTTTGTCATGGCTTTCTTCCAGGACTTTCCCTGCTGATTTTCTTGTGGTCTCCTGTCCAAATACTAATCAGCATTGGGCCCCCTTAGCTCTTTCAAGATTAGCTGAAGAGTGTTCCATGCCACTGTCTTGCTCTGGCAATTCAAAGTGCAGGGTAATTGCAAAAACAAATGCCGGTGACAGTTTATTTGAAACAAATGCATTCTCCAAAATGTTTTAAATGCAAATCAGGTTATATAAACGTCACAGGAGAGAAGCAAGAAGTGAAGTTTCAGTTCCTTTTGCCAAGATACCAACCTGCTCACTCCTTTGGAATACTGTGAGGTGCACTCAATTCCTCCTTTAGGACACTCGCCTCCAACTTTTCGGCTTTGTGGACCGGCGTGGGTGGAGGAGATAAAATGGTTCTTTGTGAGTGGCAGGTGCGTGTCCCAGCAGCTCCATTTGCATGAGTGATGGGCACTCGTGCATAAGCCCCACTTGAACACCAATGGAACTTCACGCACACCGGCGCGTGCCCACCACTCACGCTGAGCACTTGGCTGCTGTTCGCATGGCACAATCCCGGGTCACGGCCCGAGGGTTGGGGAGCCCTGCTCTGGGATGTGAAATGACGCAAATATTCTGTCCATCTGATGACACTCTTCACTTGTTAGGCAGTTTGGCCATTTTTCCATTATCAGTGGATTGTACCCTGTTGTACAGAATCACCCCCTCCCTCCCCAGGGTTTCTAACACACCTCATCAGGGTGCTCCTCCTCGGTTCTCTGGCCTTTCTTTTTCTTTTCTTTCTTGTCATCCACCTTCTCTTTTTCAGGAATAATGTTATCAATCCAAGCCAGATCGTGCTGAGAAAAGACAAAGTCCAACATCTTCCGGACTAAAATTAAGGCTAAAATCTGGAAACAACATAAAAATAAGTGTCTAAGGTCACAATAGTGAACCATTTCTGCAAGTCCTTTGGTTAGGCTGCAGCCACCGCCCCCCAGGCTGCTACAAACACTCCCCAATGGGTGCTGGAAAGGAAGGGGTTGTGTGGTGCACAGGAGAAAGGGCGAGATTATTACACTGTACTCAAAGTAAGACTTGAGTTGGCCCGGAAGCAAGAGAGAAAGATTACACCTCATTTGTCATGCTGAGAGATTGGACTCTACTCTGGCTACCACCATTATTATGGTTACATCGCCATATCCAATGCAAAGGATTGCTTGCTGGGCCAAGGATACGGGTGCTTTAGTCTTCCATTCTTAACAGGTTTTAGAAGAAGTTAGTCTCTGGGAGGGAGCTCAAAAGGAGCCTGAGGAACCTTTTCCAGCTAAGAAGTTTTATGAAAAGGCGCAGACTTTTCATGAGCTGCAGCTAACAGGATCTTAGGAGGCTCCACAAATGGAGACGCCTTAAAAACAGAGCCTTCTGCAGTCTTGAAACACATCTTACTTGTTAGAATAGCACAAGGTTGCCAGGAAGCTAGCAGCCTCTACCACAGTGAGAAGCCATGGTGGTGCAGTGAGTACAGTGCTGTCTGTAGCACTTAGCTGCTAGCTGCCTGCAATTAGGCAGTTCAAATCTCACCAGACTCAAGGTTGACTCAGCCTTCCATCCTTCAAAGTTGGGTAAAATGAGGATCCAGATTGTTGGGGGCAATATGCTGATTCTGCAAGCCACTTAGGGATGGTTAAAGACCCTAATAAGTGGTATATAAATCTGTCCTATTGCTATTGCTATAGTGGTCTCCAACATTTGGGCTTGGTGGACCAGCCTGGGGGGGAGGGGGAAAAGAGGAAACGGTTCTGTGGGAGCAGCAGGTGTGCATGCTCTCACCCACAGCTCCACTTGCGCAAGCAGCAGGCATTCACACGCATGCATGAGGCTCCATTTGTATGAGTGGAGGGCGTGCCCTCACCTGCCCCTTGGGCCAGCAATTGATTCCGAATGGGCCATGGCCCAGATCTGGGCTATAGCCCGGGGTTGGGGACCCCTGCTCTGCAAGACAGCTGAGGTTTGTATTGCATCACATTGCATCCCCTCTGCAAAAAACAGAGAGGAAGGTTGGGTGCTGCTGGGCCTGGAACTGGGTGAAGTCCTTTGAGGTGGCTGGATGGGAAGTGGGCTCCGGCTTGCAGGCTGTAGCTGCCCTCCATGTGCTGCTCTCCCTGCAGTTGGGCATGGAGCTGCAGAAGGGTAGGGTCATTTCAGCAGCTGTAACTTTGAAAGTGGGTCGTAAGTACCTTTTGGAAAATCTCTTGAAACTTCAGTCACTAAGCAACCAAGTTTAGGATTTTTTTTTCCTCTCACCTAAGATGGCGGTTGTCCATGGGTGAGTTCTTCACACGGTCCAGTGATTTTAGGCAGCAGAGATGGCCTGGAGGGGCTTTTATCCATCTAGCCCCTTGATCGGCCTTTGCAACTGGAGGAGCTGCCGCCACGGCATTTTGACGCCGTTGGCTCCCCTGATTTGACTGGGAGGGCTGAGTTGGTTGGCACGGCCTGGGAGTGGCCTAACAAACTGCCACAGAGACAGTTCGGTGGCGTGTCCCACCCGATTGCAATCCATCCCAGTGGCGCGGCTCACCTGATTGTGATCCAACCCAGCGGCGCGGCCCTGGAGTGGCCTAGTGAGGGGCCACAGATACATCTTGGCGGCGCAGCTCGCCCAGTCGTGACTGGAGACCAACTGAGTGGCGCGACCGTGGAGTGGCCTGGCAAGCGGCTGCAGTAGCGTTTTGGAGGCGCGGCTCGCCAGACCATGGCTGGAGGGACCCAGCTGAGCAGCGCGGCCTTGGAGCAGCCTAGCGGGCGGCCGCGGTGGTGTGTTGGCGGAGCAGCTTGCCCGTTTATGGCCAGGAGGAACCAACTGAATGGCGTGGCCCTGGAGCGGCCTAATGATTGGCCGCAGTGGCGCTTTGGAGCAACAGGTGAGAGCCCTGAGGGCCAAGGAATTTTCACCACCTTCCCCCCACCGCCCTCCTGTCATCTTTATGTCAGGCTGACTGTTGCAGTGCAATTTTCCATCAGGCCAGTGGGGGCTGGCCATTATCGTCTTGCATTTGCATTTTGGACTTCTTCTCCGTTGCCTACACTCTGCGTGTTCGAGGGGGCGGCTGCGGTGAGAGGGCGGTGAACTGTTCCCCTCCCGATGTGAGAGATCACATCCCCTGATCCTTCTTCTTCTGGGACTGTGCCCGCTGGGGTGAGAGAGCAGCTGGGCCCTGTCCTTTGAAGTCCAGCCCGGGTGAGAGTGGGGTTGAGGAATGGACCAGGTTTTGAACTATGCGGATTAATTTCATCAGCCTCTTATGTTTGATCGGACTGCCTCACTGGACCTTGTCGAACTTACTTATCATCTATGAGCTTACGACACCATAGCACGGACTTGTTTGCCCTACAGAGTTCCCCCCTCTCCTGGGAGTGACCCGCCATTTCATATGCTACCCTTGATGCCCTGGATTTGGGACCCTGAGAGGTGGCTGGGTGAGGGGAGAGATCTCGTGACAGGACGTAGGAAGAGACCTCTCCTTTGTGTTTTGGCATCCTGTTTTAAGGGGTTAGGGAGGGTGTGTGTGAATGGTGCTGGGTTGGGATTTGGGGGAACTTGCCCAGCCAAATGCCGGACCAGGCCTGGATCTGATCCTTGCGATGTGGCGGGGGGGGGGGGTCTGAGGACTGCTGGGTCTCCTGTTAGGGTGGGGTTGCTGATCCTCATGGCGGTTGGGAATGGCGGCAGGTGGCATGGGGGGGCATATCATCATCTGGGAGCGCGCCCTCGCTATCTCCAAGCAGTGGCACGCTCCGACCCTCCAGTTGCATCCCCTCCATCCGGGGGCGAGGGAGTTCAGGCCCCTGAGCTCAGGGTGGTGTACTTGAATGCCAGGTCTGTGGTGCATAAAGCCCCCCTTGTCCGGGATTTAATCAAGGGGAGGCCGCAGACCTGGCCTGCATTACGGAGACCTGGCTGGGCCCAGAAGGAGGTGTCCCTCTAACTGATCTCTGCCCACCAGGTTTCCATGTGATTCATCACCTCAGAGCTCAGGGCAGGGGTGGGGGGGTGGCGGGGTGGCAGTTGTTGTAAAGGAGGCTCTGTGTCCGCGGGAGGACACTGTTGTGCAGACAGGCGGCTGTGAGTCCCTACTCCTGGGGTGCGGGGTGCGGGTTCAGTTGTGTGGGTTGCTGACGTACCTTTCACCCAGGTGTGTGGCAACTGCCCTGCCCAAGCTGCTCAACATCCTCACTGGGTTGGCGGTGGAGTTCCCTAGGCTGTTGGTCCTGGGTGACTTCAACCTGCCTTCCCTGGGGGGGGGGGTCCTCTGGGCTGGCTTGGGAGTTCATGGCCTCTATGACAGCCATGGACCTGACCCAAATCATTCAAGGGCCGACTCATGAGGGGGGGCACACGCTCGACTTGGTGTTTTTATCTGGGCAGTGGCTAAATGATCTGGGGGGGGGCACTCCAACTATTTTCCTCCTGTCATGGTCAGATCATTGTTGCCTGCAACTGAACTTCCATTATGCCGCCCCCCGCTGTTGAGCTGTGGGACCGACTAGGTGGTTCCACCCCAGGTACCTTATGGACTCAGAACGGTTCCAGAGGGCGCTTGGGTCTGTACCTGACTCCCTCGCTCACAGCTCGGTCAATGCCTTGGTGGAAGCCTGGGAGAGTGCAGCCACTGAGGCACTGGACCGGGTTGTACCCTTGCGACCCCTGACCCGGCGCCAGCCCCATTGGGCTCCTTGGTTCTTCGAGGAGCTCTGGGAATATGAAGCGTCGGAGACGGGGCCTAGAGTGTGGTTGGAGATCGACCCGTTCCGAATCCGACCAATTGTGATTGAGATCTTTTACCAGATCTTATATCGCGGCGATGGAGACGGCGAGATGTAATTACTTCTCTACCCTCATTGCATCCGCTGAGAATCGCCCAGCCACCCTGTTCAAGGTCACCCGCTCCCTCCTTGATCAGGGGGTTGCGGATGACACTTTGCAGGGACGAGCTGAGGAATTTAGTCAACATCTCACGGATAAAATCGCTCGGATTTGGGCCGGGTTGGACTCCAACTGGGGAGACTCAGGTTGCGAGGAACCAAGCAGGCTTGAGCATGTTATCTGAGAGGATTTTGATCCTGTGACTCCCTAGGAGGTGGACAGGATAATGGGAGGGCTGAGTTCCACCACGTTTATTGGACCCGTGCCCCTCCTGGCTGGTATATGCGGCCAGGGAGGGGACAGGCAGCTGGCTCCATGCAGTAACATCTGCTTCTTTGCGGGACGGCGACTTCCCCTCTGCCTTGAAAGAGGCAGTGGTGAGGCCCCTCCTCAAGAAGCCTGCATTGGACCCAGCAGTTTTAGACAACTTTCATCGGGTCTCCAACCTTCACTTTGTGGCAAAGTTTGTTCAGAGCGTGGTGGCGCATCAGCTCCCTCAGTTCCTGGATGAAGCTGATTACCTGGACCCTTACCAATCGGGCTTCAGGCCCGGGCACAGCACCGAGACGGCATTGGTCGCTCTGGTGAATGACTTCTGGCAGGCCAGGGCCAGGGGTTGTTCCTCTGCCCTGGTGCATTTAGACCTCTCAGCAGCTTTCGATACCATCGACCATGGTACATTTTTTATTTTAATCCCATGTTGCAGTGGTTAGGAGTGGGAGGCACCATTTTACGGTGGTTCTCCTCCTTTCTCACTGGCCGCTCGCAGTGGGTGTTGGCAGGGGGGGTAGAGATCGACCCCGAGACCCCTCACTTGTGGGGTGCCTCAGGGGTCGGTTCTCTCACCCCTCCTGTTCAACATCTACATGAAACCGCTGGGCGAGATCATTCGTGGCTTTGGGGTGGGGTATCATCAGTATGCTGATGATACCCAACTTTTCATATCCACCCCAAACCAACCCAGTGATGCCCTCGAGGTGATGTCCCGGTGCCTGGAGGCGGTTTGGGTCTGGATGGGGAGAAACAGAGTTCAACTGAATCCCGCCAAGTCAGAGTGGTTGTTCATACTGGGATGTCCAGTTAGTTCCATCTTTAGCTATAGGGGGTGAGGTGTTACCCCCTATAGATAGGGCGCGCAACTTGGGGGTCCTCCTGGATGTGGGGCTCATGTTGGAAGACCACGTGGGAGCTGTTGCCAGGGGGGCTTTCACCCAGGTTCACCTGGTGCGCCAATTGCGCCCCTATCTGGACCGAGATGCCCTACGCACAGTCACTCATGCGCTTGTGACCTCCCGGCTCGATTACTGCAATGCACTCTACATGGGGCTGCCCTTGGGACCCACCCGGAGGCTTCAGCTGGTGCAGAATACGGCTGCACGAGTTGTGATGGGAGCTTCCCAATACTCCCATGTAACACCTCTACTCCGTGAGCTGCATTGGCTTCCGGTTTTCCTCCAGGTGAGATTCAAGGTGCTGGCTATGACCTATAAAGCCCTGAATGGCTTGGGACTGGAATATTAGAGGGGACACCTGCTGCCGGCATCATCTTCCCACCGCCTGGTTCGCTCTCATAGGGAGGGTCTCCTCCGGGTACCGCCAGTCATGGAATGTCAGCGGGCGGCCCCCAGGGGGAGAGCGTTCTCAGTCGGGGCGCCCACCTTGTGGAACCAGTTGCCAGTAGAACTCCAGATGGCTCCCGACCTCTGTTCTTTCCACAAGGACCTAAAGACCTGCCTGTTTGAACTGGCCGGCCTGGACTGAGAGGGTTTAGAGTTTTAAATTAAATGTTGTCTGTGAGGGCTTGTTAGTTTAATTTTCTTTTAATTTTTGTATCCACTTCTATTTTAACTGCCCTGAGTCCTTCGGGAGAAGGGCGGTATATAAATCTAATAAAATAAATAAATAAATAAAAATAAATTACCTGTACTGGGTGTTTTTAACCCATATTTTGTAAGCCTAATGGTTTTTATTGATGGATCCATAATGTGTCAGGAGTTTCTAAAATGGGCTTTAGGGTCCACACAGCACATTGTTAGTCAACCCTAAGGGTTGTCTTTCTGTCTGCAAAGGAGCTCTTGTTTTGTTTTGCTCTACTGTACTTAATAGAAAGTGGGAGACTTTAATTACTGAAAAGTAATCAAGGTTCCTGAACCAGAAGTGGAGAGAAGCCAGTTCTGGCCCTCCTTTAGGTCAACTGGGTGACATCAGGACAGTCCCTGCTCCTCAATCCCAGAGCCAGAGAAGATGATGGTGCCTTAGAGACCAAGTGGGGTTGTGCTGAAAATGGTGGACTACGAATGGACCCAAGCCCTCTCTCAACCACAGATGAACGCGGTTTCCACTTTCTCAGGAAGTCGTACCAACCTGCCTTGGGTTAGCTGGCATCCATAACCTTCAATCCTGCGTCAGGCTGCTGCTGATTGGTTTAAGAGTGGATCACCACCAAAGAACACATTGTTTGGACCAAGATTTATGTGGCCCCAGAGGAAGTTTTGACATGATATGGAGGTGCCTACCATCACAGGGAAGATAATGGCTGCCACTGTGGATTTCAGGATCCAGAGGATGGCCAAGCAGATAATCTGAGTGGTAGTGAACAAATGGATTTTTCGAAGGGGCACATGACGCAGGTAGGCATAATCTGGTTGGTGCTTGGCCGGCATCAAGAAGAGTTTGCAGCGCTCCCAAAACTATGAACAACAAATGAAATATTAATATGGTTGCAGGGAAAAAGCACTGAAAAGAGGTAGAAGCAGATGTTATTGCCAACGGCATCTAAGAAAATGTATTAAAACAGGAGTTTTACCAAGAATATTCCAAGGCTAAAAAGGTCAAGATGGCAGCCATATCAGTGCAACTGAGATGTCTACTCACATAACACATTAAAAAAACACAGGCAGAGCTTTGATTGTGCTCTCCATTGTGTTGCCATCTTGATCTTTTGCTCATATCCTGCTGCAATCCTGCTGACCGCTGTAATTATTTCCCTTAAGCTGATGATGCTAGAGAATCAACTTAGCACAACAATAAGGCACTTAGCACTCTCTACTTTCTTACCATGTTGTGCACAGTTGTGTACCATGATGTCTTTCTGGACTATGTCAGAGATGGGGTTTATTAGCTGTGAGATTAGGGGAGCAGCCGTCTCATGCACACACAATGCATACGGTCAAAATCCTGGCATACTGACTCTGTATCCTGCCCACCTCTCATCTGAATGGCTGATAAAGCTCCTTCCTCCATTCACTCTGACTGTAAGACTTGCAACCAGCAGTGACTCCGTCCAAACAAGAAAAAGTCTCAGAGGTGCATCTGATACCTATGCTCCAAAAAATACGGGGGAAATACTCCAGATTTTTTAAGGCTCATATGTAGGTAGTATTTAAAACTACTACCCTTTTCAGGTTGAATTCATACCCAGTTTTGGGATAGATATAACTTTGTTTAATCTGCTGTCTGCCATACTCCCCTTCTCTTGGCCCTCTTATCAAATTCCAGTGTGATTAACAATTGTATCTTCTGGAACATTTACAAACACTGGTTAGGTTCACAAATTGCACATAACTATGTGTTTTGTTTTGGGGATATTTTAATATGTGAAATCATGCCACTGTAGTTTTAGTTATATGTGAACTAAACAACTACTTCTTGTTCAATGAACTATGGTTTTAAAATCTCCAGTTTTGTACAAACTGTTTTATGCTGCTCTTAGATGGCATAATTTTTTTCTTCAAAAAGTAGATTGTTTCTTACATGAATGGTCTATTGGATGACCCTTTTCTAAGGAAGACAGATATGGTACTGATTATGTGTTTTAGTTACACTACAACTAGAGAAGTGCAAAACCCTCTGGTAGCTTATCTGAACCCTCATTATTCAGAAACTGTACTGTCCAGAATGATGACTAGTGCCTGGGTTGTCTTGTCTTGTGCCCTCGTTACTTCCAGGTCCAATTATAAAGGGGTCTAGAGGAAATGGATCACCTGGACTTTTAGTTGTACATCTTTGCCCCTGGCTGTCCAGGTCAGGCTGTCAGGTTTGCTCCCCAGTGTTGGAGGCTGTTCAGGCACAGACGGTGCAGGCTTCAGCTCAACTCTGACAAAGCTGAGTGGATTGTAGGGTCTTCCAGGACTTGAGACCCCCCCCCCCACCTCCTTAATTCTGGACTGGACAACACTGCTCTGACAGAGAGAGTTGGTAGACCAACTGGGGCTCTTTCTGGAGACTCATGGCTCCTGGTTGAAGAGTAGGTGGCAGCCATGGCCAGCAGAGCCTGTTGCACCTGTTCCTGGATCAGGAGAATCTGCTAATTTATTTATTTATTATTTATTTATTCAATTTATATATATAATGATCACTCCTTGCAGAGAGCCTAGGCAGTGGCCTTGAAGGGCAGAAGAAAAAGCTGCTACCATCGTGGTTAGATAAGCAGAAGGCGACTCCTTCAAGATATTTTTCTTGAAAGGGGCATTGCGGCTCCCAGGGGTCCTTTCCAATTTAGTCTCACCCCCTTCCACCATGCCTAATTAAGAAACAGGAAGAAGCCCAACCTGGCAAGGTGGCTCCTTGTCTGGAAATGCAGTGGTGACTGATGGCACAAATGCAAAGCCCCCAGCAGAAGCCCCTGTGTGCATACCTGAATGCCGTTGAGGGAGGCCACTCCCATGTAGAGGAAGATCCCGTACAGGACTGGCATGGGGATATACTGCAGGAGAGAAAGCACACACACACATTGCTGAGCTGTCAAGGGTGAACCTGCTTTTCAGAAATCAGCTACTTAAAACTGCAATCTGATACAGGTAGTCCTCACGAATTGATTGCCTCATTTAGTGACTGTTGGAAGTTACACGTTTGCTTAAAAAAGGAGGTCATAAATTCATTGTGGTCACATGATTTCCACCTAGCAACTATGGTACTTACTGATCAAGTTGCCAATCCCAGTTGTGGTCATTAACTAAGGACTATCTGTACTGCACAGAATGAATTTTGTTCTGAGTAAATAGCTATTAATCTTGCCTGTCACTTCAGATGGTGGTTCAACATTTCTGGGCCATTGGCTAAGTCCACATCATGAGGGTTTACCTTGAGAATAGGTGCCAGGAAGACTGAAATCCCCGTGAGAATGAAGACAATGATCCCTGTGACTCTCTGCTCCCTGTTAAAGATCAGAATAAAGCGATGGAGTTCTGCCCTTCAGTGCGATGCTTACCTATTTTATTAGATTCCCCAGTTTAATGACACCTTCCTGCATGCCTGATGTTGAAATAGCAGACATCCCAATAGTCCATGGTGTTTGTTCCAGAAGAGCTGCAGAGCTCAGTCACACCCAGCAGAAAACAAAGCTGCAGCGATACCTATTTTCACCCGATCCTTATGCTGCTCTGCCTGGAGCACCTCTCTCTAAACCGGTAAGTTTGCCAGGAGACATGGAGGCTGCCATAAATGCCGAG
>JANHFR010002396.1:162498-173143 GCA_032468015.1 Mimophis mahfalensis | reverse complement strand
TTCCTTCCTTCCTTCCTTCCTTCCTTCCTTCCTTCCTTCCTTCCTTCCTTCCTTCCTTCCTTCCTTCCTTCCTTTCAGATCTCATCAGGCTCAAGGTTGATTCAGCCTTCCATTCTTCCAACGTGGGTAAAATGAGGACTCAAATTGTTGGTGGCAAGATGCTGACTCTGTAAACTGCTTAGAGTGCTATAAATACTGTAAAGTGGCAAATAAGTTTAAAGGCTATTGCTATTGCTATTATTCCCACCCATTAGTTAAATGCTTTCTGGGACAGAATGCTTTCTGTATTAAGAGTTGGTTCTTGATGCTTGGTTCTCTTACTCAGTTTTCTGTTTCTATTTTGTACTTTATATTTATTTATTTAACCTTTTAAAAATGTGTATAAATAAATCCAACATAAAGAAATTACTTTCTGTAGCATAAATCCCTATTATAGTAGAAGAAATAGTATTTTCTTCTGTTCTGGCAACTGTGGATCTTCTAATTTATATTTGGGCTATTACTTTCCTAGATATTTCAGCTACTTTTATTGTATATACAGCATATTGCAAATCATTTTCAAACATAAAATAGAGCATGAAATAGATATATAGTTGTGCTTTCTTTATAACAGATACAAATTCTTCTACTGGAAATATTGCTGAGCAAGTTATAAACACATACTAAAGGCCAAACTATACTCATTTAAAAAATATTTTAAAACCATAAATCAGGCTGAATTACATTAAAGGTTTATATCATTCATTAACATTACAATGTTTCCCTTTTGTATATCGTATTAGGGTGGTTTGAATCCCGAGCGCTGTGTAATGGAGTGAGCTCCTGTTACTTGCCCCAGCTTCTGCCAACCTTGCAGTTTGAAAGCATGTAAAACTGCAAGTAGAAAAATAGGGACCACCTCTGGTGGGAAGGTAACAGTGTTTTGTGTGCTTTCAGCATTTAGTCATGCTGGCCACATGACCATGGTCACATTTTTGGACAGCGCTGGCTCTTTGGCTTTGAAACAGAGATGAGCACTACCCCCTAGAGTCGGGAATGACTAGCATGTATGTATGAGGGGAACCTTTACTTTTATTAGGGAATAAAGTAGGAACAATGCATGCAGAGTACAACTGATTTTTTTTTAATCACTTGAACTTTAGTACCTTCAGAGTACTACTTTTAGTTGAATGAAGGTGTCAAGAGAAATAGTAATACTTAAGAGTTATAGAAAATTACATCTGAAATTAAAAATGCTTCACTAGATTAAAAAAAAGATGAAAACCTATCTACCACCTCTTCTAAAACATATGCTGTTTGTATTTTATGACCCCTTTCATGATATTAAGTTTGAGAGATTGCTACAAGTTATATATGAAAATCTTTATTTAATTCTAACAAAAGCGGACTTAAAAGTAAGAGAAACAAGGCATTTATGGTTTTATCTTGCAGTGAGAAAAATAAGCTTTTACTAGGTATTTAGGAAGTATTTTATTTATTTATTTATTTATTAATCAAATTTATATACCGCCCTTCTCCTGGAGGACTCAGGGCGGTGTACAGGGCAATTAAAACAAATACAATTACAAAAGTTAAAATAAATTAAATTAGGTTAGAAAGCCCCGATAAAACAATAAAACAACCCCCCTCAGTCCAGGCCGGCCAGCTCGAAAAGCCAAGTATATCTGCTTTGTGACTTAATCTGGAGGTTATAAAGTCCTGGATGGAAAGGGATAGGGTCAAGCTTAATCCTGGCAAGATTTAGTAATGATAGTTGTAATATTTTGTACCTCCACTCCCCGATTAGGAAGATACCTATATTTACCCCTTTGGGTAATCTACAGTTTGGAGATCTTCATGGACTCACAGCTCCTGTGTTTGAATTGGCACCACAAAGGTCTTCTATACCTGTGGACTAGAACATGGAGGCACTTATGGACTAGAACATGGAAGTACTCTTGGACTAGAACATGTGTCAGGACTCCAATGCAGGTTCTCCATTCCAGCAAGAACTCAGACTCACAGCAAAGTTCCAAGTTATACTTTATTAGAAAACTTCATGTTGGCAGGCTGAGGTAATTCCAAGACTGTCACAAAACTTTCGATTATCCTCAAAAGAGCATTAGACCCAACCCCCTTTTACCATGCAATAAGTCACATTGTTCAGTCTGGATCGCACAAACTATTAAGTTAAATTGGTGCACGGCTTCTGGCATGGCCTTGACTTCACTCAAGAATGCAAAGACGGTTAATCCCTCCTGACTATGAATTGGCACTTTTAAAAGCTAGAGTGATAGAGATGACCTGGACCTGGAAATGGCTTTTAGAACTGACAACATGGAGGCACTCTTGGACTTGAACATGGAGGCACCTATGGACTCGAACATGGAGGCACTCTTGGACTAGAGCATGGAGGCATCCATGGACCAGATCAGGGGGCACTTGGAGCAGTTACTCTCCCTCTGGTCACCTTACATGTGGACTGTTATGATGTGCTGTAGATGGGGCTACCCTTCAAGACTACAGGTAGTCCTCAATTTATGACCACAATTGAGACCAAAATTTCCATTACTAAACAAGACAAGTTAAGTGGGTTTGCCCTATTTTACGATCTTTTTTGCCACGGTTAAGTGAATAATTGCAGCTGTTACGTTAGTAATGGGGTTGTTACATGGCTTCCCCATTGACTTTGCTTGTCAGAAGGCTGCAAAAGGGTGGTCACAGGATCCTGGGACACCTCAACCATTATAAATACATGCCAGTTGCTGAATTCTGATCATGTGACCATGGAGATATGAGGCAAAGAGCCAGTCCCGAAACCAGCGAAACTAGGAAGCTAGACAGGGGACAGACTGTCTCTGCCCTCAGTGTGGAAGGGATTGTTACTCTCAAATTGGCCTTTTCAGCCATACTAGATGCTGTTCTAGGACCTCAATTCAGAGCATGATACCATAGTCTTTTGAGACTGAAGGATGCCATTACAAAGAGATATTGCCATGGTTGTAAGCATGAAAAATGATTATAAGTCATTTTTTTCAGTGCTGTTGTAACTTCAAACAGTTACTAAATGAATGATTGGAAGTTGAGGAGTATCTATTTGGACATTACAGCTGATGCAGTGGCTAGGGCTGTTTGAAGCGTGCCTTATTATGCCTGTTTAATATTTCTGTTTTGGAAGTTGCACTGGTTACTAGTAGACTGGTTATCTCCTTTGAGGCTCTTCATGGCACAGGGCCAAACAATGTCAAGGACTGCTTCTCATAATAGTAATTTTGAATTAGGTACCTTTATAAATCTAATAAATGAAATGAAGCAAATTATATAATAAATACCAAACAATGCATTGCTTCCAAGTTTCTATGCTATTTTGTTGAGTTTATTTTGAATAATTTACTATTGTAGGCTTAGACAACAGTGTTATTTGTCAACATTGCCTGGTTCTGATAAATGATGTATCACAAATCTACAAACTTAATGACAGCCAACATATTTTACACACACACACACACACTTGAAAAAAAAAAGATCCATAGGCTTCATCCTCTCTTAATCATAGTTGAAAGAGGATGAACACATCACATTATTCTGTAAAGAATTTATTGTGTTTTGTGAACACAGTTAATTTTAGTCTATTCAACAAAACATGGTTAAGTAACACAAGCTTATTATGATTTTTAATTCTCCCCCACCTTCAGCTTTGTCCATCTTCTCTTTGCAATATATTGTATAATTTATCCCACAATGAAGCAAACTAAAGACCTTCCAACTCCTTAGTTACACTTGGCATGCATTAAATAACTATAGTTAGTATATTCTGCTCTGAAAATCGACCTTTAGCTTTTTAACATATATCTAATAAACAATCAAATGAGTTTTACATTACTATTTTAAGTATATATGGAAAATCCTTTTATCAGATTTATAAATGCTCAAGAGTTTATTACAGATAGTGGTTGTGTGATAATTTTAAGGTTTGATTCTTTGCCTCACTTTGTAGCATAGAGCTATTCCCCCAGCTTTAACTAATATTGAATTTTAGATAATCTGGCTCATACAACAACTACAAATATCAATAGCTTTGTATATTCATATATATTTCTTTAGGAACACACTTTACCATTTACAATATCACTTGTGATTTTAGCTATCACAAGAGGTGCTGTTTGCATTAACTCTCACCGTGTATAATATGTTAAAATTATGAATGATGTCAATAATACACTGAATACACTTCTCTGATAGGGTATACAAAAGAAGCCCCATGCAAATTAATTTCTGCATAAGTTGGATCTCAACTCCTCTCATTCATAGACTCTAATAACTTGGTTTTTCAGTGTGTCTTGCAACTTCCAATTCACAATGGCTTTCACAAAACTTGCTTATAATACTTGTCAAGCTCACATGTCAATATGATCACCCCATCCACGCTCTTGATGATAAGGGCAATAATGGCCACCACTTAATCTGCTTTCAAATTGATCCATGTGTGAGAAAATTGAGGTTAAGAGGGGCCTCCCAGTTAATGAGATTTTACATTTCAGTCAATCTATGGTCACAACTAGGAGCCATATTTGGCTCGAAGTTGTTGTTAAGCCTTTTCTCTTCAGACTCTGAAACTGGTTTGAGACCAGGTTCATCAGACTGAGTTTCACATAAGAGTTCTAAGCCAAGCTTCCCAAATCCCCTTAGGAACTGGGTGTGATATATAAATTGTTAACAGTCCTGATATCGTGTGCCAAAACAGAGGGAGACTTCTACCTTGAGCTGCAGAAAAGAGCTATTACCATTATTCCAGATGTGAGACCAACATACTTCTGGAGAGGCCAGAAGTAGAGATAAATGTTGGGAAGAGTTCGCTATCTGAAGCTCTGAAATATACCAATTCTGCAACTCACCAAAATAATAAAAAACACCAAATGTTCTCTTTGATTTTCTTCTTGGACTTAATGGAAACTTGTAAAACTAAACTAAAACTAAACATTCTCCCATAAACCTTTGGTTTCATTGTATTGATGTAATTATTAGCCTTTATTATTAGCAATTTATCCAGAATTGTGTTTACTGTATAACCGTGCAATGAAACAAAACATGGTAAAAATACTGAAAAGATTAGCATGTTCATTGGTGTTATACTTAATAAAATCTGTTTGTAATTCTTTCTCTTTCTGCTGGACCACTGTTGCTGTGTAGATAAGACTTTATTCATACACTAGGGAAACAGAATAGCAGGACTGAAGGGGAGGGGAGAGAAATGAAAGGAGAAGCAATGTCCCAAACAAAAGAAATTATTTGCCTTTAAAATGGTGACTGAAACTTGAGAAAGTTGGCAGGGAAGGTAGATAAATATCCTGCAGGGAAACAAGGCTGGAAGAATGAATGAGAACACTTTGCATCACATTTTATATAAAGTGTGATTTTTACAATGTCAACAAATTGGTAGCAAACCTATATTTAAAATTATTTCAAAAGCATTTTTTTAAAGTGAAAATCCAGTTACTGCATTTTCTTGAAAGCCCAGGAGATCCTTATACTCCATTTTCTCTATCAGTATGTGGCCACATAAATCTATTTAGCTGCTCCCAGAATAACAAAATAATTATATGGGATCTTAGGCAGTCTGTCCTCGAGGGCAACAGATGGCATCATTTGGAATCTCACCAAGAGAATTTTATTCTCAAATGGAATTTATTAAACTTGGATAATATCCCTCTAGGCATTATTTATTTTGAAGCAGGTTATGCCAGAGAGTGATTACAACATTGTTACCTGATGACACAACATTTAGGCAGACAAAATCTGATACACTGAATTCTTTCTTTATTGTCTTCTTTTTACAGTAGCATGATAGGTTATACTTGTACCAATGTGCTCACCTGTATCTTTATTCTAAGATTGTTGTAGTAGCTGTGACATACAGGTCGATTTAGCTTAATTTATGTACAGAAATTGAAAACTGAGATTACAAATTCTAAAAGCAGGCTTGTTCATTTTATTGTAAGGAAAAATGGAAACCATTTTAAGAATAATTTGATATGCATACAGTATATGTATATAAATAATCTGAAGTGTTTAGTGTTTGCCATCTCCTCTACTTAATACATTTGGGGAATTGTAGTTTTTGTTCAGCATAGGAAAAAAAAACCAGTGCAATTATAGAGGAAGCAGGTAATTATTCAGAATGTTTTATATTCAAATATGGGCCTTTTACTTGCTCCAGAAATACAAAACTGCACAGGAAATGTATAATCTGCAAGAAATTAAATCTATATAAATATTATTAAGTACAGTGCTGTCTGCAATGGTTTTCTTGGTATTGTAGCCTGCACTCTCCTTCGTTTCCATGGTCAACCTCATCTTTTCCTTGGGCCTGGACTAAGCACCAGCTTTTTATGGAATATACTTGAATGGGACTATTGGTTTTGATTTACCATATTTTTGGGAGTATAAAACATACTTTTTCCATCCCCAAAAGGGATGGAAATGTCTGTGCATCTTATACAGTGAATGTTGCCAAAGCCCCACCCACCCACCAGCCCCCACCCTTCAGCCTCTGCCTTTGAGCAATTTACCTCCTTGCAGCAAACCACAAACAGCCTGTTTCAGCTTCAGCACAGCCTGATTAGCACAAGCAGTTAATTGTCAGTAGGACTGGCCTTCTGATGATCAGCTGTTTCAGGCTGCAGGGATTGCCATTGCCTATTGCTGCCTCCGTGCACCCCATTTTTGGCCTCCGCATCCCATTTTGAGCCTCCAGGTGCCCTGTTTTCGGCCTCCGTGTGCCCCATTTTCTGCCCGTTCTGAAACCCACTGCTTTGAATCGGTGGAAAACGGGGCACGTGAAGGCCGAAAACAGGGCTCACAGAGGCTGAAAACGGGATGCGGATGCTGAAAATGGGGCGTGCGGAGGCAGTAATAGGCTAAGGCAATCCCTGCAGCCTGAAACAGCTGATCGTCAGAAGGCCAATCCTACTGACAATCTGCTGCTTGTACTAATCAGGCTGTGCTGAAGCTGAAACAAGCTGTTTGTTGTTTGCTGCAAGGAGACAAATTGCTCAGAGGCAGAGGCAAATTTTTTCCTCTTGTTTCCTCCCCAAAAGCTAGGTCCGTCTTACACTTCAGAGCATCTTATACTCTGAAAAATACAGGTATGTCCTGCTTGTCAAAACATTGGCATTACTGTTGATACAGAGACAAAGGTGCCTGCAGAGAGGAAAATTATCTGCAAAGAGTTTAGCCATGTGGATTGAGAAACCCATATTTCAATTTTACATCACTTAAAAATTAATTTAAAGGTTTTAATATAATGTATTATACTGTACCTGCTGTGCTATTTGTAGTTTAGTTTTAGCATTATATGATATCCCTGAAATGGATGAAACTCAGAAATGTATGTTGATGTGAATTGCCATTCTGTATTACATATGAATCATAACCAGCATGTGATTTGCACTAAAAAAATATTCTTAGCTAATAGAAAATGAAATTCTATTGTAACTGCTAAAATATTAAAATAACTTATTTTAAAATACTCCAAGCAAAGTGTCTGGAATGCTTTTATATGTGAATGCAACAAATGCACAAAATATCTTCCATCTCTACTGCACCAAATAATCAACATAATGCATTTGTGGGCATAGTTGACACTACAGTTGGTGAATTTCAACATGATTTGTAATGATAGAGACACTATATTGAGTACTAAACTGGCTGTGGTAGTTTCAAGTTGAGTCTATTTATTCCTAGTTTTGTAGCACTAGCCTTATTTTGGCATGAGATGAAATAACTGTTCAGAAAACAGAAGTCCTGCCCCCATTTTTATTTGTGTTCTGATTGGAAGGCTTGGTGTGTCACTCAGTTAAGCTTTATTTTTAAACCTGGTCAAATAGTATTTTGTGGACATAAAGTCACTGTACAAACTGTTCTTCCTGACGAGGTTCTTGTAGTGGTTAGAGTGAGGAATGAGAAAATGGTTAAGAAAGAAGAATTCTACTACGGAAAAAATGGTAATCTTTATTTTTTTTTCTTTGACCTTAATAAGTAACTTAAGAAATATTTTGTGGTAAAGGCTGACATTAAACTCTTTGAAGATCACTTTCTCTGGTCTCACAGTGTTTAAGAGGTACTAAAAAAACCCCAGAGCTGTATGTAATTATTTCCAAATTACAATTTTTTGTTGCTTGAATTAACAGTGCTGTTATGATTCATTTGAATTTATATTTATCTTTGTTCATATAATTATGTTTTGGGACAAAGTTTTAATTTTCAGTTAGATTAAAGAAGAGGCTGTCTCTCTCTCTCTAATCATGCTTATTATGGGGTGTTAAATACTGATTCATACTTAACTACCAGCTAAACATATGCAGGAGTTAAAGCAATGTGTTTTTTAAACAATTATCAATCATAAAAGTTATGGTAACTATGAACATAACCCTAACCCTAATTATAGAATAAAGTTAAAGACAGTGCTTCCAACATATGTATTGTTAATATTTATGAACAATTGAATAATTTGAATAATTGCAAAAAGAAATATAAAAGAGTTTTCCATTTGTTATTAGCCATACATACATACATATATACCAACATTGCTATTATTACAGCATTATGCAGAAAGAAAATAGAAATACAGTTTTAATATATAAAATAAATCAAGTTTTGGCTTGACATTGGTTTAAAAATAGATTTGCACAGGTGAAAAAGGTATGTATACAAATGTGCCAATTTACCCAAACTTTACATGGATAAAGAAATCTCTAGTCTCTCCAAGACTAGATATATATTTTTTCCTATGAGTTGTATATTGGTTAGTCATGATTTTTGGGGGGAATTTGATAGGACTTTTATAAAAATATTCCTATTTGAAACCTAGAATTTGTTTTGAAAATGATGTTGTCCTTTGTGTTTGCTTTGACACTTAATTTAAAATTGTCTTTGATGACTGGATGTAGCAAATAGTCAGGGACAGAATTAAGAATAACAATTATTCTTAGAAGACAGATGCCAGTCCCACTTTTACATATCCATATAGTTTTTATGTACTTTTCCCAAAGTTATGGAAAAGTACTCATAAGTGCAATATATTTACATGTGCTAAGTCAGTGGTTCTCAACCTTCCTAATGCTGTGACCCTTTAATACAGTTCCTCATGTTGTGATGACCCCCAAGCATAAAATTATTTTCACATACACCTGTATTTGTATTGAAATGTGTGTTTTCCAATGGTCTTAGGCAACCCCTGTGAAAGGGTCATTTGACCCCCAAAGGGGTCGCGACCCACAGGTTGAGAACCACTGTGCTAAGTAATTACAGACAATGTTTATTCGGAAGAAGGATACATTGCTAGTGAAGTATTTTCTCATGGGATTTTTATATAGGACTGCAGCACAATTGACTTAAAAATTTTACCCATAGACTGTTGATAATGATTTTTCATCCAACTGGAGAAAGGTGTTAATTGGGGGATATGAGAATCAGTCTCTCTGCTCTTCAATAGTTTAATTACTCTTTGGATGGAAATATGAAAAGAATGCTTATTAGATTGTAAGGGATCTCAAATTCTATGGAACAGCTAATGTGTTGAAAGACAGAAATAATATTCTCAAAACTCTGGATAGATTGAAGAAAAGGCTAAAACTAAGAGAGTAGCAGGCATACATGCACAGTTGTTCATTTAGGACATGAAAAAGAAGTGCACAGGTATACCTTGTAGACAAGTAGTCTTAGTAATCTTGTAATATCTGACATCAAACTGAGTATATGTGGTATGGCTACAAAAAGCACAAGTGTAGTTTTTGCTTCCATCCACAGAGGTATAATTTCTAACCACAGAAAGTGTTCATTCCATTCTGTTCTGCTTTGATCAGTCCCCACCTTGAATTCTGTGTCCAGTTCAATGCACCACACTTTAATAACAATTCAGAAAAACTGGAAGAGGTTGAGAGAAGAACAATGAGAATAAGCAGAAGACTAGAAACTGTTTCATTTGAAGAGAGATTATAGGATCTGGGTATGTTTAACCTGAAGAAAATAGGACAATATGATAGTAGTCTTCAAATAACTTGAAAGGGTGTTGCATGAAAAAAAATTCAGTCTGTTATCTTTCCTTCCAAAATACAGGACAGAGTAATGAATGAGTTAGAGGAAGGAGGATTCCAGCTGAATGTTAGAAAAACTTCCAAATCACAGTTCAACTACAGTATTTAAAATGTGATGGGCTTCAGGTATACTTGAGGGAATTCTACCATTACTTATTGGTTATACGTTAAATTTATCTCCTGAACCTGGATTTGATTTGAATAATTTCTATATGACAGCATTATTTGTGTTCTACAGTTTGATCACATAGGTATTTTCCTAAAACTAATTTTTTATATTAGTAGTGAAAGCTATTTTTGATGGCTACTGCAGTGGAAAAGAATGTATTTATTGCAATATAAACAGAAACAAATCGGCTTTCTACATTTACAGAACAGGGCGTGTGTTTGTAAAGTTTTTAGATAGTAAGGATCTGGACAAAGTCTGTGTTTAGTTAATGAATAGCATTCATTATATCTTCAAGGAAGGAAAGTTCACAAAGCATGCAATACTTTTACAGTGGTCCCTCTACTTATGAACTACTCGACATACAAATTTTTTGACTTACAAATGGAAAAAGTGGCCGCATGCT